>JASUDE010000066.1:58290-126284 GCA_034509685.1 Colletotrichum cereale | reverse complement strand
GGGCGCGGGGGGGGGGCGGGGGGGGGGGGGGGGGGCTCCTTCTCTTTCTGCCTGCATAGTGATGGTGCTGTAAGGTAGGTGCAATTTCTTCCGGTCTCTCTTTCCATTTTCGGAACTTGCGTCACGATGATTGGATGGATGATTGGATTGCCACTGCCTGCATCAGTAGCGGCAACTTCCAGCAGCCGGCAACCTCCCTGATATTATGTGCGTACCTACCTACCTTAGGTATGGTAGGTAGTCCCAAACAAATGCCCTCGAGATCGTGCTCTTACATGAGCGGGAACAGGAATAGTTCAATTCTTACCCCGTACCTACCTACTTACTTAGGTACCTATGATTAGGTAGACTTGATCGAGTCGAGTCAAGTCGAGTCGGGACCGGCCGCAATGACCTCTTCCTCCTCCCTAGACTCCTTCCTCCTACCAGGTGGTAGTAGGCTCACGGTGCACGCTGCACACTGCGTTGCCATGTCGCCGCCGCCGCCGCGCTGCCCTGCGCGTTGATGCTGCTCCACCTCCTGGTGGCCATGTTCCGCTTCACGGCTCTGTGCCTCAGTGGAAGACCCCACCCCGGCTTTCTACCGGTAATGCAGTGCAGTGCAGTGCAGTGCAGGCAAGAAACCACAGCAACACTCCACCTTCGTCCCCTCATCGACGCCCTCGAATTCTCCCACCACCACCACCACCACCACCAACTCCGAACCACGCTACCGGGCCCCCGTACCGGAGAGGTTCGAGTGTTCATTGCGCTGCCATGTCTTAGTCCGAGTAAAACGTCCGGCTTCTGCAATCTGCATGGAGACCGCAGGACAGCCTGGCAGTGCTGCCGAATCGCAAACAGGCTAAGGCACACTCTGCGCAGCAATCGTGTCTTGCCAAGGGGCGAGTGAGTCTCTCCGAATCACGGAGACCGATTGGACCTGGTCTTTGGGGAAGAACCACCGGACCTGGACCTCGCCGCCGCATTTACCGCATATCCCTTGTCGGGTCTTTGGTTATCCTTCCATATTCACAATTGGATACACCAATTAACCCGCCCGTCATGCATAACCCTCCCAAGTTACTTGCTTTTGGCTAGAATAACCATAACCATACCATGGAACAACCTTCTCGCCTCGGCGCCACCAGCAGTGCGGGGTACCTTTATTCTGCTGCTACCCAGCACCCCCTGGTCTGGGGAAGCCAACTTCGTGGCTAACAGGGGCTGCCGCTGCTCCGCTGCTCCGTATCGACCATGGGCAACCCGGCACCGGATGTGCCTTGGCTCACCTCTCTCCGGAGAGGACCCATCTCCTGCCTGGCATGAGCCTGCCATGCACGTTCGGGATCTGCCTATGATCTACCTAACCGTCAGGCAAATTTAAATCACACAGGCTAGTCTGTGCGAAGAACTCCGGCCGACTTGGCGATCTGATCACCAACCAGTCCCTTCCATGTCAACCACTCCGTGACGGAGCGAGCACCACCATGGGCGATATTCCCCCATGGCCGTTGTTCAGCTAAAAACCCTACAGAGATTCCCGACCTTGACCACGAAAAAGAAGGATTCCTCACACTCACTCATCTCAACCAGGCTTGGTACGTACTCCCATATCAACCCGACCTGCCATCTTCCAAGCCACACAAACGATATCATATCTAGAGCACTCGCTTTCCGCCTTTCGTTTCGTTCTCTCACCACCTACCTCACTCCTCTTTTCTCATTCTTCTCTTCTTCATCTTTTTTTGTCATTGCAAGGAACGCCTAGAGCGCCGGAACCTTCGCTGTCACTTTCTTTCGTTGATTCGGCGAATGCTTGCGGAATAGCATCGTCATACACACGCGGCCTCCGCAACCCTCCTCCTCTTCGTCCCTCGTCATGGCGCCTGGTGTCCTTTCTTACTCCTCCTCGGGAACATCGCCTTCGGCGAGCCCCGTAATGATGACTCCGATCGATCACTCCGATACCACATCCGATGGCTTTACCAGCTTGTCCGTGGGGCCCCTAGATGGCGTTGGCCTCAACATCCACGGCCAACCCGCCAGCGGTAATGGTCACTCCAATGGCCACTCCAGCGGCGGCGCCGGCAGCAGCTCGAACACGGCCTACACGAACCCCGTCGGTGGCAGCGATGCCGGCTTGAAGCAGATGCCCATTGCCATCGTCGGCATGGCTTGCCGTCTGCCGGGCAGCGTCTCCAGCCCTGCCGAGTTCTGGGAGCTGTGCTCCCGCGCCAGAACCGGCTTCACTCCCGTGCCCAAGGAGCGCTTCAACCACGAGGCCTTCTACCACCCCAACCCCGGCAAGACTGGAGCTTACCACGCCCAGGGCGGCAACTTCCTCGATGTCGACCTGGCTTCTTTCGACGCCCCCTTCTTCGGCTTGACCGAGAAGGAGGCCATCTCCATGGATCCCCAGCAGCGCCTGCTGCTCGAGTGTACCTTTGAGGCCCTCGAGAACGCCGGTATCCCCAAACACACGATTGTTGGAAAAGACGTCGGTGTCTTTGTCGGCGGCAGTTTCGCCGAGTACGAGAGTCATTTGTTCAGAGACAGTGACACGATACCCATGCATCAGGCCACAGGTAAGATGCATCATCCCTGTACCCCGCATACCTACTCCCGCTAACATGGCCCATCAGGATGTGCCCATGCGATGCAGTCTAACAGACTTTCACATTTCTTCGACCTCAGGGGGCCGAGTTTCACAGCAGACACTGCCTGTTCGGCCAGTTTGGTCGCCCTGCACTTGGCCTGCCAGAGTTTGCGTGCTGGCGAGTCCACCACCGCCATCGTTGGTGGTTGCCATCTGAACATGCTCCCCGAGTTTTGGATTTCCTTCTCGTCTTGCAGGTAAGCACATGCTGCACCGTCGGGTACTTTTGCCGTCGCCATCGGTCGATGCTGACTTAGTAAACTTCAGACTGCTTGCGGATTCCGGACGCTCGATCGCGTTCGACCAGCGCGGTACCGGTTTCGGCCGTGGCGAAGGCTGCGGCATGATCATCCTGAAGCCGCTTGATCAGGCCATGAGGGACAACGACTCCATCCGCGCCGTCATCAGAGGCACTGGTATCAACCAGGATGGCAAGACGCCTGGCATTACGATGCCCAGTGGTGCAGCACAGGGTATGTGTCATCAGACTATCATCCCAGGCTATGAGTGTGCCGATGCTGACAACCCGTACAGAGAAGCTCATGAGGCAGATCTACCGGAACGCAGGTCTTGACCCCAGCGACTGCGGATACGTCGAGGCTCACGGCACCGGCACCAAGGTCGGTGACCCGATCGAGGCCACCGCCATCCACAATGTCATCGGTCAGAACAGGTCTGTCAAGGACCCGCTCTTCATCGGCTCCGTCAAGTCCAATATCGGCCATCTTGAAGCCGCCTCGGGTATTGCTGGTGTCATCAAGGCTGCCATGATGCTTGAGAGGGGCTTCCTCCTCCCCAACCACGACTTCAAGAAGCCCAACGAGAAGATCCCATGGAAGGAATGGAACATGAAGATCCCTGCCACCCAAAGGCCCTGGCCTAAGAACAAGAAGTACATCAGCGTCAACAACTTTGGTTTCGGTGGCACCAACGCCCATATTGTCTTGGAGAAGGCGCCCTTCATCCCTGAGCCCAAGAAGGACAGGACTCTCCCTCCCCCTGAGATCAAGAAGACCAAGGGTTCCAAGAAGATCTATGTCTTGTCCGCCAACGACAAGAACTCCATCAGCTCTGTCATGAAGAACCTCGTAGTCTACCTCGAGCAGAGGCCTGAGATCTTCCAGAACGACCTGATGGACAACATCGCATACACCCTCGGCTCGCGTCGCTCCATGCTTCCCTGGAGGGTTGCCATTCCCGCCAACGACTCTTTCGAGCTCATCGAGACTCTCAACAGCGGAAAGGTCATTCCTGGCAAGGAGACCGAGCCTCTGAGAATTGGCTTCGTCTTCACCGGCCAGGGTGCCCAATGGTGGGGAATGGGTCGTGAGCTTTACGGCACATACCCCATCTACACCGCCGCCATTGATAGAGCCGACGAGTGCCTGAAGAAGCTCGGTGCTGAATGGTCTCTCGTCGAGGAGCTCAGCAAGGACCAGGAGTCCTCCAGGGTAGGAGACGCCAACATCAGTCAGCCGGCCTGCAGTGCCGTCCAGCTTGCGTTGACTGATCTCCTTCGCACTTGGGGCATCCGCCCTGTGGCTGTTGCCGGCCACTCCAGTGGTGAGATCGGTGCCGCCTACGCTGCCGGCATCATCGGCTTCGAGGCTGCTATGGCCGTCGCATACCACCGTGGTCGTCTCGTACCCATCTTGAAGAAGAGAAACCCCGATCTTCGCGGTTCCATGATGGCTGTTGGCGGCTCTAAGGAGGAAGTCCAGCCCATGATCGACGCGTTGAAGCAGCAGCAAGTCAGAATTGCTTGCTACAACAGTCCTTCCAGTTTGACCATCTCCGGTGACACCGATGCTCTCATTGAGCTCGAGAAGAACCTCGAAGAGAAGCAGATGTTTAACAGACGCCTGCAGATCGAGACTGCTTATCACTCGCACCACATGAACCTTGTCGCCAAGGAGTACCGCGAGTCCATCTCTGATCTCCCCCATCCCCAGACCACGGATGTCCGATTCCACTCTTCTCTCTACGGTCACCAGATCGATGGTTTCGAGTGCCAGGCTCACTACTGGGTCAACAACCTGACCTGCCCCGTCCGCTTCTCCGAGGCCCTTGAGACCATGCTGGAGCCTGTTGGCGACCACAAGACTGGTGTCAACATGATCATCGAGCTGGGTCCTCACTCTGCTCTTCAGGGTCCCATTAAGCAGATCTTCAAGCACGTTGGAGAGCATGCGACTAAGATTCCCTACGTCTCCCCTCTTATCCGTAAGAAGGATGCCGTTGAGTCCGCTATGGACCTGGCCTGCAGCCTCATCACCAAGGGTGCCATTCTCAAGATGGACAATGTCAACTTTCCCAAACTGAAGAAGAAGCCGTCTCTGTTGACTGATCTTCCCCGCTACGCCTGGAACTACCAGAACAAGTACTGGCAGGAGTCCCGCATGACTCAGATGCACAAGTACCGCAAGTCGCCTAGAAACGACTTGATCGGTCTTGAGGCCATCTACTCCAGCGATCTTGAGCCCACGTGGAGAAACATCATTCACTTGGACGACCTTCCCTGGCTGCGTCACCACGCCGTCCAGTCCGTCACCATCTTCCCCATCTCTGCCTTCATCGGCATGGCTCTGGAGGCTTCCGCCCAGTGGGCGCAGCGCAAGGAGATTCAGTTTGAGAAGTTCGAGCTCAGAGACGTCTCTGTCGTCAAGCCTTTGGCCCTTCAGGACGCCGACATTGAGTTGACTATCAACCTGCGCCCTCACCAGGAGACCAACTTGACCGCATCGGAGACCTGGAAGGAGTTCCGCATCTGCTCGTGGTCGCAAGGCAGCGGCTGGACTGAGCACTGCGTCGGTCTCATTGCTCTTCACACCACCGAGACCAACGAAGTCGACGGTAAGGAGCAGAAGTTGGCCGCTCTTCGTGGTGCTGAGGCCACCATGAAGGCCAGCGAAGGCCCTGAGGCTGTTGCCGTTGCTGAAGGCGATATGTATGAGCGTCTCAATGAGCTCGGTGTCGGATACGGACCCTCTTTCCAGGGCATCAAGGACTGCAAGGCGTCCAACAAGTACGCCATGGGTAACATCTCTTCCTTCGACATCGCCGGCGATATGCCCAACCACTACCAGACCAGCACCGTTCTGCACCCTACTTTCTTGGAGTCCGTCATCGAGATGTACTGGCCTATTCTTGGTGCCGGCCGTACCGACATCAACACTGTCTACTTGCCCTCTTCCATTGGTAGAATGTCCATCGCCCGGGACATCACCGCCCTCACCCACACGCCGGGCAGCACCCTCAAGGCCTACTGTACGGCCGACTTCCCTGCTGAGCCTCGCTCCACCAAGGTCTCAGTGTTCGCCACTTCTGAGAACAATGACCTGGTCATCGAGATCGATGAGCTCACCGTCTCTCCCATCATTGATGGCGAGACTGAGCTGGCCAGCAACCCCGCTCGCGAGCTTTGCTACAAGCTTGAGTGGGAGGACATTGGCAACCTGAAGTCGCTCTCTGGCAAGGCCAAGACCAAGATTAACGGCGCTTCCGGAGTCAAGGTTGACGCTCCTCTGCCCGACGTTGATGTCGCTATCATCCACGGCGACTCCAACGCCCAGCAGACGTTGGCAAACGGCCTCGCCATCGCCCTCGCCAGCGCTACCTCAAGGCTCCCTGAGATGGGCGGTATGCACGAGGTCAACACAGAGGGCAAGTTGACCATCGTCCTCACTGAGATCGAGCAGCCCTTCCTTGCCAACCCCACCAAGGAGCAGTTCGCCGAGGTCCGCAACATGCTTGCCGGTGTCCAAGGCTGCCTGTGGGTTGTCCGTGGTGCCTACGACAAGGCCACCTCGCCAGAGTCCAACATGATTGTCGGTCTCAGCAGAACCGTCCGCTCCGAGACTGTTTTGCCTTTTGCAACGCTTGACCTCGACGGCAACAACCAGCTCGACGAGGATGACTCATCCGCCGTGATCTTCGAGATCTTCAAGCTTGCGTTCGGGTCCAACGCCTCATCTACAAGCGAGCTTGAGTTCATGGAGCGATCCGGTCGGTTCTTCACCCCCCGCATCGTCCACGATGCGGAGATGAACGAGATTGTCCACCGTGAGACCAACCCCAGCGTAGTCGAACTGCAGCCCTTCGGCAAGGACAACCGATACCTCAAGATGGAGTTCTCAACCCCCGGTGCCATCGAGACGGTGCACTTCGTTGACGATGTCTCCGCGACCCAACCTCTCGGTGACGACGAGGTCGAGTTCGAGGTCAAGGCCATTGGCATGAACCTTCGCGATGTCATGCTCGCCAAGGGCCAGATCCCCGAGGCCAGCAAGCACGCCCTCGGTGTTGAGGCATCTGGTATTGTCACCAGAGTCGGCTCTGCTGTCAAGGCCCACAAGGCCGGCGACCGCATTGCTGCCCTCACCATCAAGCACGGCGCCTATGCCACCCGCACGCGCACCACCGCCGCCAACATCATGCCCATGCCCTCCAAGATGTCTTTCGAGGACGCATCTACCCTTCCCTTGGCATACTGCACCGCCTACTACGGCTTGGTCGAGCAGGCGCGCCTCCGCGAGGGCCAGCGCATCCTGGTACACTCCGCCGGTGGCGGCATCGGCCAGGCCTCCGTGTGCCTCGCCAAGATGATCGGTGCTGAGATCTTCGTCACTGTCAGCACGGCGGCCAAGAAGAAGCTCCTGATGCAGCACTACAACGTTCCCGAGGACCACATCTTCTACAGCCGCAACACCACCTGGAGAGCTGCCGTGAGACGCGCCACCAATGATGAGGGTGTCGATGTTGTTCTCAACACTCTGCCAGGCGCCGATGCTCTGAGGGAGAGTTGGGCTTGTCTCAGCCGTTTTGGATGCCTTGTCGATGTCCGCACGAAGGATGGCTCCCGCGCCACCCGCCTCGACATGGGCCAGTCTGACAATAACGCTTCGTTCTTGAGTGTCGACATCTTCGGCCTCGCCGCCGAGAGGCCCAAGCTTATGGAAAGGCTGGTCGCTGATGTCTCCAAGCTGTTGGCTGACGACCAGCTCCGCCCCATTGACCCCGCCACTGTCTTCCCGGTATCCTGCATGGAGACGGCCTTCAAGACCCTCCAGACCACACAGGGCCCCGGAAAGCTTGTCGTCGTTCCCCATGCTGAGGATGTCGTCATGGCTACTCCCTCCAAGGCTGCGAAGGCTCTGCTGAAGTCCGACGCTACCTACCTCCTCATTGGTGGCACCGGTGGTCTCGGTCGTAGCATGTCCAGATGGATGATCGAGCATGGCGCTAGGAATTTGGTCCTCCTTTCCCGCAGTGGTTCCGCCACTGGCAAGGTCAAGGTCCTCATTGACGAGGCCGCTGAGGAGGGTGCCCATGTCACCGTCCGCTCCTGCAACGTTGCCGACAAGGCCAGTGTTGAGCAGCTGTTCAACAGTGGTCTCAAGGGTCTGCCGCCCGTCCGTGGTGTCATCCACGGTGCTATGGTCCTTCGTGTAAGTTTCTCTATACTTTACCCATACTTGTGCCGTATCTAACCATCGTATAGGACGTTCTGTTTGAGCAGATGAAGTTCAACGACTACACTTCCGTCACCGAGTCCAAGGTCCAAGGTGCTTGGAACTTCCACCACGCCCTTCAGGAACGCCAAACTGAGCTCGATTTCTTCATCGCCATCTCGTCTGCTGCCGGAGCTGTCGGTAACCGTGGCCAAGCCGCCTACGCCGCAGCCAACTGCTTCCTCAACGCCTTCGTCCAGCACCGCCTCGCCCTGGGCCTGCCAGCCACCTCCCTTGATCTCACTGCTGTTTCTGACGCCGGTTACCTGGCCGACGGCAGTGCCGAGCGTGCTGCCGAGGTCGCCAAGAACCTGGGTTCCGACAGCATTTGCGAGGCCGAGGTGCTTGCCCTTATCGGCGCCTCCATTTCTGGCAAGACCTCTGTCTGCAACCACCATGTCATCACGGGTATGCGCATCACGCCTACCATCCAGCCCTTCTGGACGCCCGACGCCAAGTTCAAGGCCCTTCGCCTGGCAGCCGAGGAGCTTGCCGCCGCCGAGGCCGGTGCCAACGGCGCTGTGTCGCTCAACGCGGCCCTCAAGGCGTCGCGCAGCGAGACCGAGGCCATGGAGGTCGTCTGCCGCGGCTTGGTCGAGAAGATTGCCTCTGTGCTCATGATGGAGCAGGAAGATCTCGATGTCACCCGCAGCTTGTCGCACTACCCTCTCGACTCGCTTGTCGCCATCGAGATCCGTAACTTCATCACGCGCGAGTTTGAGTCCAACATGCAGGTCCTCGAGTTGTTGAGCAGTGGTAGCATCCAGACCCTCACCAAGGCCGTTTGCAAGAAGAGCAAGCTTTGCGTTGGATTTGACTGGAGCAAGTAGAAGCTCAGAGAGAGGCTTCGAGACAGTATACGCGAGAGAAACGTGCATCATACAACGAAGAAATGACGACGAATAGTGTTTATTATTAGATTGCTTTGTTCTGGTTAACAGCGAGGGAAAGATATAATCGGGAGCAGCCCATGGGGGAAGGATGTACTTTTATCGGTGGGGAAACGGTGGATGATGAAGACATGAGGATACGGATACAGCCGACACGAGGGGTAACCCAGGGAACATGGAAGTCACACGGGACACAAGGGCGACCAGAACCACAATTCTGCGATTTCCTTTTACTGGTTGTTATGAGTGAGTTGTAACAGTTTGTGTTTAGTCAACGTGTAGGACGCTATGGAGACTGGTGGAAACGAGGCGACATGAACCCCGCAAGGATTAGATGGGAATTTGGACAATCGCCTGGATGGCAAGGCTGGAAATTGGAATCACATCGGGGGTATTGCATTTGGGAGTTTTAATGTCATATTCATTTGTTTCCTTGTAGTCTGTCCTCTTTTTTAGTTTAGAATTACTATCACTAGTAGCAGGCTTTCCTTAGTAACGCATTTATTTTCTCATACATTTGTCTCGTGACGTACTGTAAACAAGCCTGTGATGATGGTAGTCCTCTTGCGTCCATAATCGCGCGAGCCTAGCCTGGTACCCCCAAAGGTAGCATAAACTCTCCCTTGTAGAACATGCTCACGAAGCCTGATCACCGATCGGGGCTTGAAGGCCAACTCCCGGTCTCTCGCACTTGGGTGGTTGCGCTAGGTTCAGGGAAGGAGGACCGCTTGGGCATTCGCATCCTTCTTCTTACATATCACGGTTCCTGCATGTGTGTTTGCTGGGGGTTGGACCCAGGCTTTCCCACCACGATGTCGTCTAAGCAGGCGTGTTATCAACCTCTCCCGGCTTACTAGCCACTCACCCCCCTTGGTAGATCTCAGGAGATGCATCGAGAGAGGAGCCCTACATACATTGATTCCAGGAGCCTACCACAACAAACGATTTGTGCACGTGTGACCAGCTCGCACAGGCATGACCATCGTCAAGAGTGTCGGCAGTAGAGGAAACGAAAAACGTGATATCATGGAAACGCTACGAATTCCAACTTCTGAGCCGTCCCATAAAAAAGAAACTTGGAAGCAACTTCTTTTTCTCGGTTCTGACCGCTTCGGCATATACAAGTAATACATTTTCCCCGCCCGTTTACCGGGGTTTCTCTTTTCTTGTCTTTTTTCTGTTTCTTTCTTCCTTTTTTCATGTTTCTTTTTTACAGCTTGGAGAAGACAGTGGGCACGCTCCCGCCCATCTCGACGAGGGTGCTCTTGTTCCGCACCCACGCCTCGAGGCCCCTGCGGCCGTTCTCGACGCCGACGCCGCTCGACTTCCAGCCGCCGACGGCCATCTCGGCGGGCGACTCGCCCCAGGTGTTGATCCAGGTGATGCCGGCCTCGAGGCGGGCAACGACTCCGTGGCACTGGTCGACGTCGCGGCCGAAGACGCCGGCGGCGAGGCCGACGTCGGTGGCGTTGGCGCGGCGCACGGCCTCGTCGACGGTGTCGTAGGTGAGGATGCTCATGACGGGGCCGAAGATCTCGTCGCGGACGATGGCCATGTCGTCGGTGCAGTCGGTGAAGACGGTCGGCTGGATCCAGAAGCCGGCCTGGTAGGCCGAGGGCAGGCCCTTGGGCGGCGTGGCGCCGCCGACGAGCAGCGTCGCCTTGTCCTCCATGACGCCGCGGCGGACGTAGGCCTGCACCTTCTCGAGGTGGGTCCGGCTGTTGAGGGGGCCGAAGTTGGTGGCCGGGTCGAACAGGTCGCCGGCGCGGACGTGGCGGATGCGGTCGAGGACGAGCTCCTCGAAGCGCTTCTTGAGGGCGCGGGGGACGAAGACGCGGGTGCCGTTGGTGCAGACCTGGCCGGAGCTGTAAAAGTTGGCGAGCATGGCGCCGTCGACGGCCTGGCCGACGTCGCAGTCCGGCAGGACGATGACGGGGCTCTTGCCGCCGAGCTCCATGGTGACATACTTCATGCCGCCGGCGGCGGCACCGGCGACCTTTTTGCCGGTGCTCACCTGGCCGGTGAAGCTCACCTTGGCGATGTCCGGGTGGGCGGTCAGCTGGACGCCGACGTCGCCGGCGCCGTAGACGACGTTGAAGACGCCGTCGGGCAGGCCGGCCTCCCTGTAGATGGCGGCGAGGTGCTCGGCGTGCAGCGGGGTGAACTCGCTGGGCTTGTAGACCATGCAGTTGCCGGCGGCCAGGCAGGGGGCCGACTTCCACAGGGCGATCTGGATGGGGTAGTTCCAGGCGCCGATGCCGGCGCAGACGCCGAGGGGCTCCTTGGTGGTGTAGACCCAGGCGGAGGGCCGCAGGCGGAAGGACTCGCCGTTGAGGCCGCCCGAGGCGACGAGGTTGGCGTAGTACTCGAGGACGTCGGCGCCGGTGACGACGTCGACGTACTTTGTCTCGGAGAAGGCCTTGCCGGTGTCGAGGGTCTCGACGGCCGCGAGCTCGTCGTTGCGCTCCCGGAGGAGGGCGACGGCGCGCAGCAGGACGCGGGCGCGCTCGGCGGGCGGCGTGGCGGACCAGGACGGGAAGGCGGCCTTTGCGGCGTCGACGGCGGCGTTGATGGAGGCCGGGGACGAGGTGTGGATGGTGCAGACGGGCTGCGCCGTGGCGGGATCGATGGACTGGAAGGTCCCCGGCGATTCCGAGTCCGGCTGCGGCTTCCCCGCGTAGAAGGTGTGGCGGTCCTGCTGCTGCTGCTGCTGCCGCGACTGCTGTGGTGGTGCCATTTTATTGATGGTGATTTCCGGTGTTAGTGTTTGGGAGAGTCTCTGCGACAACGAAAACCAATTCTTGGGAGGTACACAATCAACGAGAATAAACTTAAAAACGGAGTGGGGGAGGGGCTATAATGGAATGTACAGGTAAGACGGTCGGGTTCGTCAACTGGGGCCGGGAATGGGGATGTCGAACGGGGGTCAGACGGGTACACTACACGGAGGTCGGAGGTCGGCTAAGAAGAAAGTCGACTGGAGCGAACAGAGGAGCAGAGAGAAGGTCGAAAACTCTATACATCGGAGTGAGATCGGGATCGTGACGCTACCACGGGGGGGGGGGCCTTATCTCGAGTTCAGCTGACCGTACTTGGGTGGCTATCTAAGGTACGTACCCACGAATAGGCAAAAGCTGGGACCAGCTGGCGGGGGTCGCAGACTTGTCGGAACACACCCCGGTGGGCCGTTTCTGCGGCGGTGTGATGTCATGAGATCTACGTCATTGGTCGGAAACCCACACGGATGCAACCCTACCCCATACTTAGTAATTCGGATCCCAGGAAGGGCAAGAACGATGCTGCGTTGTGAAGCACCGGCGCAAGTACGTACACTAGAGGGAGAAAAGTAGCCTCCACTTGAAGAAGTCTCAGCCTTAGGGTCTTTGGTGACATGAAGTTTTTTTCCAGAGGTCTTTTTTATTCTGGAGACTTTTCTTGGCCACGTTGTTGCCGGCGCGATATGCATCATTATTTGACGCAGGACCATGAGATCCGGATCGGTCCGGCCGTCGAAAAATCGAACGATGCATCCCACGCGCACCCGCGGCATCAAGGGTTTTCAACTGCGGACGATCTACAATCGGGAAAGAGATATACGGCGGGCACTAGCAGGAGAGATAGGGCTAGATACGGGTGTCGTGAGATAGTAGCTGTATGAGAGCGACATACCAGTAAAAAAAAGAATTAGGGGAACCCCCCGCCAGCCTAGGCTCGACGGTGATGCTCCTGGTCCTACCTTGCAGTACACGTATCTCGCGCCTGACTGAGCCTGCTGACTGTAGTCTTCTCCATGGACAATCGTTAGCTTAGCGAGCGTTCATCAGATCATCCTTGGAAGGAGAATCTGCGGTTGACATGACACAGGCACTTTTCTTTCCTTGCTGTTAACCCTTGACAGCGCCGCAGCTTGCAACCTACTCTACATTTACTTGATGGGCCTTTTTCTGCCTGGTGATGGAGAACCTGGAAACTGGAAATCGGCCGGCAGAGGACCAAGGCCAGAGATGTCTTGGCGTGCCCACCCCGGAGCACGCGAGTCGGCGGATGGCCCGGATGAGGCCGAACGTGGTGGACGCAGCCAGCCATCTTCTGCCACCTCGCCCCCCTATCGCTAGACGGCGCGGGAGTCGAGTCGTCGTCGTCCTGAGGGTTTAGCGCGGGTTGTACATGGCAGTTTGGGGAATGTCGGCCGCAATTCTTGCATATGCATCGCATTGCCTGGACCCAATCACTGGCAGGGGAGTGACTTTTATGGCGCGATGTGTGCTGTGCTAAGTGACCACCCCTGCTGCCGGGCAGCACACCACCAACAAGAGATAGAGAGAGTGAGAGAGAGCCCAGCATTCCTTAGAGAAGAGCGTGAGACAACGTGAGCACGGTGACGGGGAAACCCAAAACCCAGGTAAGATTGGATGGCGAGGCTAGGTGGGCAAGTCCCTGGTCGTTTGCGCGCGTACGCATGAGACCGATCGAGGACGTTGGCCGAGTCGACCAGGCAATCAAAGGTCGAGACGTCATCGAGTGGCCTCTGTCGGCCAAACGACGTTGCTGCACTTGATTTACCCCCTTGTCTTGAGCCTCTGGCCATTGTTGGTAATTGTATTTCAATGTCGGACAGTTTCCACCCAGGTGGATGTCGCGGAAGGACTTGGCAGCCCTCGGGGGGGGGGCCCAAGCAGGGATGTCAGAGAAGACGTGCGCGCTCTGTTCTCGACAATTGCGTAAAAGTACTGGTACCAAGCGCCGTTGTCGTGGTTGCTGACACAAATGTTGGCTGTCAGCTGTGCAGAAAGCGTTAGCCCGGCCAGCCCCCCGTCGTCAGGCCAGTCAGGAAACCTGGAACTTTGAAAATCCGGTCCTGATGTCTCGCAGGGATGATAGGGCGGACAAGGGAGGGTTCTGGGCGGGCAGCTTGCGAGCTGACTACAGGACCAATGGATGATACACAAGAAGTAAACTACCGGTACTACATAAGTAGCAAGATAGTGTACATGTACATGTCATCAGCTTGGTGTACGTACTTTCTGCGCTAGAAAGAACACGCAGAAGCGAAAGAAAAAAAGAAGGGAAAGAACACAAGGGGGGGAACCTGCTATCGACTCCATTGCCCAATGAGCCGTCGCCTTCCGCTCTGTTCCCGGCCCGGTCGTTGCTGCCGCTTCAGAAAATGCCCCGGCGAGTCAGTTGCAATGCCTTCGAAACCCGCTTTCCTCCCATGGCCCCACCACCCACTTTCGCGGGGTCCGTCTCCACCGTCCTGCGTGTTCGCTGCACCGACGCGAAGAGGTCCCTTCAGGCTTCGCAAGCTTCTCAACGGTTCGGCGGTGGTGGTGGGCAAACCGCAGACCGACCTAGAGGATGTCACGGTCGAGCTGTCCTCTCTCTCTCTCGCTCCAGGGATGGGTCTCCTTGGGAGGTCCAGTTGTCATTTGGTCATAGATAATGCGGCCGCATGTCCACATGGATCGACACTGGAGACAGACAGTCTCGAGCTCTCTCCCTCTCTTTCTATTTTATTTGATTCCCATCCGTGTGCCCCAACCCTCCAACTCTATCTCATCCTAAGACTTCTCCAATCCGACCAAAGATCGCCCACGCGTTCTTCAGCCATCTCACCCACCCCTCGGCACATACGTTCCTTGTGTGTATAAACCGACAAGCTACCCCTCATCCCGTTTTGACTGGCCGGGCGCCCACATCCTCCATCGTTTGAATACCCTCACCCTCACCCTCACCCGTACCCTCCCACTTCTCGATCCGCCAAAATGTCCACCACCCAGCTCCCCGTCTCCGACGTCGACCGCTACGACTATGTGATTGTCGGTGGCGGTACCGCCGGCTGCGTCGTTGCCTCTCGCCTGGCCGAGTCCCTGCCCCAGAAGCGCGTCCTCCTCATTGAGGCCGGTCCCAGTGACTTCATGGACGACCGCGTGCTGGACCTGCGGAAATGGCTGAACCTCCTCGGAGGCGAGCTCGACTACGACTACGGCACTACCGAACAGCCCATGGGTAAGCTCGTCCTCCCTCTCCTCTCCGCGCCGCCCGCTCGCTTGTAGACGCCGGGCGATTGATTGGCCTTAGAAACTCGCACTCACTCTTACCGACCGCAGGCAACTCTCACATCCGCCACTCCCGCGCCAAGGTCCTGGGTGGCTGCTCGTCACACAACACCCTCATCTCCTTCAGACCCTTTGAGTACGACCTGAAGATCTGGCAATCCATGGGCGCCAAGGGCTGGACCTTCCACGACTTCATGCGCCTCATGGACAAGCTGCGCAACACGGTCCAGCCCGTCCACGCCCGCCACCAGAACGAGCTCTGCCTCGACTGGGTCAACTCGTGCAGCTCCGCCCTCGACATCCCCGTCCTCCACAACTTCAACAAGCACATCACCCAGACCGGCGCCCTGAAGCATGGCGTCGGCTTCTTCTCCATCTCCTACAACCCCGACGACGGCCGCCGGTCCAGCGCCTCCGTCGCCTACATCCACCCCTTCCTCCGCGGCGACGAGAAGCGCCCCAACCTGACCGTCCTCACCAACGCCTGGGTCTCCAAGCTCAACGTCCGTGGCGACACCGTCACCGGCGTCAACCTCACCCTCCAGGACGGCTCCAAGCGCACCATCACCGCCCGCACCGAGACCGTCCTTTGCGCCGGCGCCGTCGACACTCCGCGCCTCATGCTCCTGTCCGGCATCGGCCCCAAGCAGCAGCTCGTCGACCTCGGCATCCCCGTCATCCACGACCTGCCCGGCGTCGGCGAGAACCTCCAGGACCACCCCGAGTCAATCATCATGTGGGAGCTCAAGAAGCCCGTGCCCCCCAACAAGACCACCATGGACTCGGACGCCGGCATCTTCCTCCGCCGCGAGCCCCCCAACGCCGCCGCCAAGAAGACCTTTTTCAACCCTGACGGCATCCCTGACGGCGACATCGCCGACGTCATGATGCACTGCTACCAGATCCCCTTCACCCTCAACACCGGCCGCCTCGGCTACGACGAGCCCAAGGATGGCTACGCCTTCTGCATGACCCCCAACATCCCCCGCCCCCGCTCCCGCGGCCGACTCTACCTGACCTCGGCCGACCCCAGCGTCAAGCCCGCCCTCGACTTCCGCTACTTCACCGACGAGGAGGGCTACGACGCCGCCACCCTCGTCTACGGCATGCGCGCCGCCCGCAAGGTCGCCGAGCAGGCCCCCTTCAAAGACTGGATCGCCCGCGAGGTCGCCCCCGGCCCCGCTGTCCAGACCGACGAGGAGCTCAGCCTCTACGCCCGCCGCGCCGCCCACACCGTCTACCACCCCGTTGGCACCACCAGGATGGGCGACGTCCGCAAGGACCCGCTCGCCGTCGTCGACGAGCACCTCAAGGTCAAGGGCCTCAAGCGCGTCCGTATCGTCGACGCCGGCATCTTCCCTACCATCCCCTCCATAAACCCCATGCTGACCGTCCTGGGTGTCGCCGAGAAGGCCGCCGAGATGATCATCGACGAGGCCCAGGAGACCGCCCGTCTGTAAAAGGGAAAATTGTACAAAATAATCGGGACAAGCCCCACCAGAAATTTATCCAAGCGGGAACCATGTGAGAAGGGAAATACCTTAAAAAGCATTTGTTGTCTATTTTTTGAAGAGTTAGCTATCAGGCATTATACCAATGATATCATGACTATGTACACACTAAACTGTCCTACACCCTCCCTGAGTCTTTGCTCTTGAAGTCTGACGGCTGAAATCTCGCCTTCTCTCGTTTCGTGATATTTTGGGCCCTTCAGCCCCATCACACGACACCCCCTTCGAATACTCCTGCCGAGGTGCTCCCGAACGCAAGTCCACATTTCCACCGTCGTGCATGAAGAAAATTTCTGGTTGGGCCTCGCGAGGCGGTACCTCGCTCGCCCGGCAACGTTTTGAGGGTCCAGTTCCATCGAGCATCCATTCGCTACCCAATGCACTACCAGATCGCTGCCACTTTTCTTTTTCCCTTCAAGGGGTTGGTTACGCGGCTTCGCTCATTCACGCCTCGTTCGGCTGTCGATATCATTCAGGGGGTGGGGTCGGGACCAAAGTCCCCCGATGCTTGGCCACCTCTCACTTGATGAATACCTGCTGTCGCGCAAAGACTAGGTTGCAAGGAAAGCCGGACTCAACAGAGCGGCGTTTGGCGGGACGCGGGACTCGGTGTCGGAGATTTCTCTCTCCGACCCGCGGGAGCACGCCGATCGTCCATCCTGTGATACGAAGCCAAGAAGAATCCCGAAAGGGGTCTTACTCATAACGGACGTGCCAGAGTCCATGATTGGCTGAGGACTAGTCCATCCCCCCTCCATGATCAGTCGGCGGATAGCCGGTGGATGGCTCGGCCTGGGGGTGGCGAAATCCGGCCCCTCCCCGACCCTCTCGGGGACCTCGTTCCGATTCACTGGTGCTTTCCAGCTCCGGCCGCGTGTTGGACGGGCGTACGAGTGCTTTTGCGCCAAGGCCGAGATCCGGGTTGATTCATGTCAAAGCTTACTGCTTTCCTCGGGTGGCTTTTATCTTTAGTTTACAATCGCGAAGTTGACATTGACGAGGTTCGCGTGCTTTCGGAGTGAATGGTACCCCAACAATAAAATAAGCGATCGATACACTACCAGAGGACTCAGCCATGGGGAATTCCACCATTATGGTAGATTCACTTGCAATGGCAAACGCCGACCACGTAGACTCAAAGGTAAGGAAGAAGCTCAATATCCATGTTCAACATGATGATGCAATTATTCGTGTGAACAGTAACAGGCTGTTGTAAAGCTTGGCGTACACGGTTTCTGCAAAGTAGTTATGGCTTGCAGTGTGCTTGTAAGGTAGCCCGAGATTGGAGCCTTGTGAGATGCATACTTTTGCACCTTGCTCTTGGAGTGATGTCAACTTATCAAGGTGCCGTACTCAGTCTAAATCTCTGTGCTTTGCGGTGTCACGATCCCCTGTCCAGCGTTGAGGTCTTGGATTTCACAAGTGGCATTGCAAAACGGGCAGTTGATGAAAGCACATGACCGTCATATGACACCTATTTGCGCTTGTACGACCAGAGCCAGTTCGTCTTCCCAAATCAACCAGTCACAAGCTTGACCGTGGGATTCTGAACTCTTCGGGACTCCCCGTCCAGGCTCCCCCGCTTCTGCTTCCGGGTATGCACCCCGACCTCGAAACGCGTCCTCTTGGCCTCGTCCTCGCTCCAGCCCTCGATCGGGATATGCGCCCGGACCTCGAGATGGTTCTGGCAGTTCTGGCACCCGGCCACGTGCCACCGGCTCAACACCGCCTCCGTCCCGACTAACGACCTGCTGCCGTCCTCCTTCACGGCCCAGGCCGAGACGACGAACGAGCCCGCGATGGTGGCGCGGTTGATGTTTCCAACAGTCAAAACCATGGGCGGCGGTCGGCTACGCGGCGCACCAGAGGCGGCGTCGTCGTCGTCGTCGTCGTCATAAGTGTAGCCCAGCCTGGCAATGTTGACGACGTCCTTGGAAGTGCAGGCCGCCTCCGGGTTACCGGGCTTCTTGAAGGGCTCGAGGGGGCTGTCGAGGGTGAGCCACGCCCCGCCCGCCACGCCGGGTGTAGGGCCCTGGCCGTCGACTGAGTTGGTGCCCGGGTAGCCGTCCATGATCTCCAGGTGGTCCCGCTGTCCGTTCCTCACCTGCCAGCGCCAGAACATGAGGTCGACGAAGCAGTGGTGGAAGTAGAAGATGGGGTCGAACGCGGCCGTGTCGTTCTCGCCCATGTCGCCGTTGGCGCCGGCGGCCTGGTCAAAGTTGTCCATGCCGGGCACCTCGAACCCGCCGACGGCGAGGTGCATCGAGTTGTGCGGGGACTCGAGCGGCACCACGGGCCGGAAGCCCCCGCCTTCCTTCAGCCGGTCGTCGTTCCAGCGCTGGGCAGACGTCCCGTTGGAGAAGACGGTGTAGTTGGGCGCGTCCAGACAGTGGCGGTACTTGTCCTTGATGCCGACGGGTACCATTCCCCCATCGCTGTTGTGGAAGGACGAGCGGTTGAGCCATGTGACGACGTTGTCGTTTAGCATCTTGTTCGTCGCCCCCTCTCCCTGCTTGCGCAGTTCTTCGTTGTGGACGGAGGAGCCCTCAGCATCTAGTACGGCGCCCACGAGCCCGGAGAAGGGATAGCGGACGGTCTCGTAGCCGGTCGGCTTGGTGTAGTTGGCGTCCGGGATGAGCGGCAGGCTGTCCGTGACTTTGGACTGGAACTTGTAGGAGAATAGCGGGTTGGGAATGGAGGTTGTATCAGCAAACGTGTACTCCCTCTCTAGAAAGACTTGGGGTATGCCCCCCGTCAAGGTAGCCTCCTCTGTCTCGTCCCAGTACGGCAGGGCCACGCCGGGGACCTGGTTCTGGAGGGCCCTCTCGAGTCTGAGGAGATAGGCCCGGTGCCACGTCGGGAAGAGGACATTGCCGTGGTTGCAGTATCCTCCCCACCACGCCGAGTTCGCGAAGCCCGCACCACGAAAGGGCTCCCCGTGGTAGCCAGCGATGACGAAGAAGGAGTTGGGGTCTTCGGCAGGTAGTTTCTGTATAGCGGCAAATGCCCTGACAAGGTTATCCAGCTCCGCCTTGGACAGGTTGCGGATATTCTTTCTTGTAGTGACTCCACCCATGATGACTCTTGTTGGTACTGGAAGGTAGAGCTGGGGTCAATGAGTAGTAGCTGGATAATGGGTGTCTGACGGAGAGGCCTAACGGGCCATCAGTTGCTGCGGGTTACCCCAGGTTATATGCTAAAGCACAGGGTGACTTGGAACATTTGAAGTTGTTCTTGAGTTCGGTTGTGATGAGAGGACGGTTTGCACATGCTTTCGTCCCGATTGAGGGTAGATTGGCTGTTGAGGCCGATGCCCGAATGCATTCATACTAGATCGAATTCTCGAGCCAAGTTTCCGCCTGATCCAAATGTGTCTTGCTGTTGGAGATCTCAGCGCCCCAGATCGACGGATCTGGGGAGACCCAAGGACTGATAAGAGAGCCTGAAGATCTATGTCTTACCATTGAGCACGCAATGGGCCGTTCCGCCGCTCTGCCGACCGCTAGAACTTTTCGTATCCGTTATCACAGGTGAGGGGCGCCATGGCTTCAGAGGTTTCTGGCTGCAAACGTTGAGACAGACTGAGGGGTAACGTTGGTCGGAAGCTTGGCCATATTCCGCATCGAACTACCACAACGGCAGAGTGTTCACAGTGATTACCCCTGCACATAGAATGTAAAGCCAAGAGATTTACCAGAGGAACATTGCTTCCGATATTTCAGCACGGGGCGGGGCTTGTGTATCCTGCCTGTGCAAATAATTCGAGATTGATGTTGGCTTTTCGGATATCTCACAAGTTCAAATGGATATCCCGAGTTCGACAATGGCGTCCAATGACATTCGTTGCAAGTGATCATTCGATTGCTACCCAAGAAACATTCCCGCAACCTCTCCATTTCCCAGAAATGGCATCTTAAAAAGACACATATTGTTGCAAAACGACAATTTTGGTTGGTGTTCCTCGCGGTTAAGGATATGGTGACTTACCCAGCCTATCCTCTATCCACAGATTCTTCACCTCATAACTATATATATCAAAGAAAGGGGATCTCGACACATAAGTCACACAGCGTGTAATATGTGGGTTGTAATTCCGGCAACCAATCTGAAAACGCCAAAGTACTTTATTAGCAGTCTGCGAACATCACGTTCAAAATTCAATATTAGCTTTCTAGTCTCTACGAAGTGTCAACACCGATCTGAAAATGTCTTTTTCTTTCCATGACGGCAGGATGGTGCTGCTGATCTACATATCAAGTTCGAGGTATAACAGTCAGTTAGTTGCGTTAAGCCCTTTGCGTTTGTCGAATAGATTAAGCCGTGCCTTCTTCTTTTGTCTGGAATCAGGTTAGAGTTTGAGACCTTTTTTTCTGACGTAACCGCTTAAACATAACGCCTACTCGATATTGAAGGCCACTGAATGCATCAAGGCTGCTGGCGAGAAGACGATTTATGGAAACAGCCCGTATTATGTTGAATGGTTATGAGTGGGTGTCGACTGTATACTCACTAGTCACCTGTGTTCGACATTGTACCGCTCCCTTTCCTCATGTATAGATAAGGCAATGGACGTAAATCCCTACGATGTGAACGACAAGTGCCACGTACTAGAGCACACAGCAGGGCATAGGAGAGTTGGAGTGAAATATGGTTAATTCTAGTAGAATACAGATAGAAAATAGAGCTGCTATATATATGCGAGTAATGAGTAAAACACGTAGTGAATGGCACGCGACAAGCATGCTGACATGAGCCTATATACATGAAGTTCTCGTGACAATTTTTACTTGGCCTCAACAATGTGGTCAAAGTCTGCACAACCACATTATGTTTTGCATAAGAAAAAGAAGGAGAAGAAAGACCCGAGTTTCCATCAACAGGACCTGCAAAACATATCAGCCCATTATTACCAAAAATGTACACGGGAACATGATGTTGCTCCAGTCACGGCTGACACAGGCAAAGGACCTGCTCGCCCACCCAAGGGCCCGGCTCTCACACTCGAAGTAAGCAACCGGCCGAATGCAACGCCGTAACCCTCGATACGACCTCAACCCCCCGCCTCCTCTCCTTCTTCTCCAGGTCAGCGGCCCGAGAACACGACAGACCCAGACCCCGCCACCACCCCCCGAAGGCAACCTCAACCTCCTCAGCCGTCGGGCCTTGGCATCGCGTCTTGGCGAAAAGAGCCGGGTGACACACACACACACACACACACAAGATCCCGCTGAAGAAAACAAGGGCCAACAACACCAGCCGGGCCGCGAAAAGTGAGAACACAAGGGGAAGAGACAAGAGGCAAGAAGAAGAAGGAGGAAAAAGTGGGAGACGGCACCTCGTCTCGTTTTCCTCCAAAAAGATGTCACCTCGTCGTCGTGATTGGCCGCAAAATCTGCGCGGGGCCTGGGCCGCGCAGATATTTTCTCCCTCTCCCTCTCTTCCTCGGGCACTTACCGCCGTGTTTCTTCCTTTGGTTCGATGCACACGACTCTCGCTAAAGCACACAAGCATGCGGCGTGAGTTTAGGTCCAAACCCGATCCGCTCTCCTGACCCCCTCCTCAAAGCTCTCTACTCGGCCGTTCTTTTTCGGCCTTGCTTCAACAGGAAAACGAGAAAGAGAGACATGTAGACCCTGGAATCCACACCGGCCTCATTCCTGAAGGGGCAGGCGTTTCGTAGTGTACGTGGGCCATCGTGCATACACTATACTATACTCCGCCCGCGAGCTCGATCCTCTCCCTCTCCCAGACGCAAAAAGGGTTCTTTTAGTTAGGAAAAGGTTTTGCGGTTCCGCGTGCGCAGGCGTGATGAGACGGGCAAACCACGTAGGAACCCTCTAGCCGTTTTAGGAGACCCTCCCCCCACTGGGCTGTCGGCATCCCTCGATCTGAGTATGCGAGAAGGCCGTGTAGAAAACTGCCAAAACCAGTCTTCAGGAGGGGGTACAGAGAAGGAAGTGAGGGTTTCCGGCCTGGGCGCCGCAGAGTGCCATGTTGGGCGTCAGCCGCCGGCCTCCCGGGGGGGCGAGCCTTGAGCCGGGGAGAGAAGAGGACGGGGGCTGCTTCTCCGGATTAAACGTTGACCAGTACGGGCAACGGATTTAGACCGCGGACTATCGCCGGCATACAGTCCGAGGTACCGGCTGAGCTATGAAATCGTGCCATCCCCGTAGCCGTTTTGCTTCTCTTTGTGCGCCGCCTAGTCATGTATGAGTGGGTTCTCCATCCCATCTGACTCTGCCCCGAGACCACCCCGATTATCCACGACTTCTATTTGTGCCCAGAACCACATGGACGTCGAACGAGCGCCAAAGCTTGCATTCATGTGAACGGCCTTGAGCGCGCGGGGCCGTGGGGACGAGGAGTTCGGAAAATAGGCCCAAATCGACGCGGCCAAGCGGGCCATTTAAAGCATCCACCCGCCCGCCCTAACAAGAAGAGCAAAGTACTAGGGGATATTGTGGCCATAAAGTTGGAGTAAGCCCAAATGGGAGCTGGAAAAGAGACACAAGAAACTTGCAAATCCCCTCCCTCCCCCTCTCCCCCGAAAAAAGAGAGAGAGATAGAGAGAGCCAAAGCCTCGAAATATTGGTATCAATGAATTTTGAGAAACATCCTTCGTTCAGCGGTAAGCGGGACCTTGTCATCTCGTCACACTGCTACCCACCCCAGACCGTTCGTAAGCTCATATGTGCGAATTGAATCAAGAAATTTCTTCCTCTGTCGCGCTTCTACGGACGAAAGCTCCGTCTATTTGCTTTGTAACCAAAAAAAATACTCGTCCGGGCACGCGAGCAGATTCCTTAAGCAGCGGCCGCTGTTACTTCCACTATGCTTCAACTGGGGGGTGGAATGCCCTTTATTTCCGTTGGCAACCCTTCAAACGGGGCCCTCGATGACGGATGTGGGATCGAGTCGCGGGGGGGGGAAGCGGGACTTGGGGGCCAACGACCCCCCTTCGGTCCACACCTCACACGCACGGAAGGCGTGTTCGCAACAGAGGCTACCATACAGAGTACCAGAGCTAGATTCGCCTCGCTGTAGAATTTTATCTGCAGCATTTGCGGGTGCCCTGGAGACGTTGCGTGACCATCCTGAGGGGCCAGAGCCTCGGCCAAAAAGGTATTTGTAACGGATGACGAAGTATTTGCCGGGTCTACAAGGACCACAACTCTACAGGACATCGAGAGGAGCACGGCGGCGTAATGGCTGGCTTATTTGCCGCTTCAGTTCGCGGCTAGAGCTTTCGCCAGGTCCGGCAGCAGCAGCAGCAGCACGTTTTAGTTGCTTGATGTAGTACCGGTATATGGTCCCAGGTGAGAACTTCGAGAACTCCTAGATCACAGGGACGTCATCTATTATATCACTGCCGTTATTTGTGACGGCTTTCCTTGTGCGTCATACCAGAACTCGTCTTAGTGCTCGGGCACTTGTAGGTACTCGATCCACGGCTCAGTGTCTTTCTTGTCTTGACGGTAGGGAGGCAAATTGACCTATCGGCAGCAATCCACTACAGTGATTGACACGCCGACAATCCCAGCATCATGGCTGGTGATGCACGTCGACGACACATTTGCATTAGATGAGCCAGGGATGACAGACCGATGAGACCAATAGATCTCGCAAATTGAGCACGTGGGCCATACAAGAGCAGGCATTTGTTGATCCACCCCGGAGCTCAAAGTGGAGGTTCGTGGCCGGCTCATCGCGGGCCTCTAGCCGGGGAGCAGGAATCTGGGTAGAAAAGGGTAAATGTGGCCAAGACCGCATTGCAACTGCTTGCTGATTGCCCATCACAACGCTTTTCGCAGTGGAGATAGGCGGAGTGGACTGAGGTGAGTCAGCAAGACATGCACTACATACATGGTGTGCGTATACAGATACCGTTTTCTGATAATTGACGAGCAGGAGCCAGGGAATGTGATTACTGAGATTTTGTTAGTCGTCGAGTTAGCCAAGCCAGTGTCGTTCAGAGCTTGGTCCATTCTTACTCAGCACTCAATCCTCTGGGTGGTTGTGGTTGCTAGCCCAAACCCTAACCCTACAACAGCCAGTTGTCCTCACACAGTGGTTAGGCGATGGCGAGACCCGACACAAGAGTCTGATGTGCCTGCGGACGGCGCAAGATGAGACGGCGCACCAGCGATGGCGAGTATGTAGTGTACTTGCTACGACGAAGTCTACGCAGTACTACAGTAGTTATGAGCCGAGACAGACGACTGATATACGTAACCAAAGCGGTCACTCAAACCAAAATTGGGTCTTCGGTTGGCCCTGGTAGGACCCTGCGCTTGTGGACAGTGGTCGCAGCCGAGGAGCGTTGCGGGCGTGCAGAGGATTAGATGTGACTGTGCTGCATCGGTTGGAAAAGCCGCCTACAGGCCCGAAAAAACCAGAGCGAGGCCAACGTAAAGAGGTAACAGATATGCCGGGCAGCGCGTGCAGCGTGTGCAGGTGTAGGCTGTAGGTTGTGTACGCAGGCGCATCTCGATGGACGAAGTGTCGGCATGGATTGGCTTGGCTTGTTGCGTGGTCATGGCATGGACACCCAGCCGAGACGGGGGGCCAGTCATGAACATGGAATGATGCGGAGGGGTGACACGAAGCTTATCTTGTTGTGACACAGCAGCGGTGAGACGTGCTGGCTGTCAAATGAAGTAAGTGAGCATGTGCTCATCAGCCATTTTAGGTTCGTCCGCTTACGGGGCTCATTGTAGAGAAGGGGGAGCCCAGACTACAGACCGGCATGCATCTTGAAGCACACAATCCCAGTCCATGTCGTGATGTTGCGTTTGCAGCGGGTGTGCAGCATGCAACCGAATGGGCAGGGTCGTAGTTGCAGTGGCGAGGAGCCCGAACACGCACGTTGAATGAGTGGTGTTGATCCATGGTTCATGGGTAAGATGAGACAGGCCGCAAGTCGCAGACCATCAACACTTGCGTCGTGCAATGGGTCAGGCAGACTTTGGCAGCTTCTTCTGATGAGGTGTATGTCCTCAGACGCGACCCAGTCCCCAAGGCAAAGGAACAGAGTCCGACAGCGTTGCGTCCTGCCGGGCCTGATCTGGTTGGTGCGAGTATCCGTAGTGTGGAGGTTTGTGCAAGCGCATCGCGATCCGAGAATAGCCATTCGACGGACGGAAGAAAGTCTGAGAGTCCCCTCCCCCCTGCGGCGCTAGGGAGGGGGAAGAGGGAAGCAGCATCAGAGATTTCTTTGGGGTTTCCACCAGCCGCACGTTAGTCTGACCAGTCAGAGTGCTATACCAACAGGTTTTTGAGGCCTACCTATTCGAAGTTGAGGCAGCCAACTTCGAGCAGACGCTAGCGCGACCTCGCAGCGTGCGTGATGGCAGGCAGACAGGCGGGACAAGATATTGCTGTCGCTGGCTGGTGGTGTTGATGTTTGTCCGTACGGATAGTGTTGTCGCAGTCGGCCAAAAGCCCATGGAGCTGCTGCAGCGAAGATCGTAAAAGGCAGGATTGGCATAGACAAGGAAGGAACTGCCTGCAGCAGTGAGAGGGAGAGGAGAGGGGAATGGCTGGCTGGCCAGGTATCTAACACCCCTGTACTGGTATGGACCCGGGACTACCTTCCCTGACAACTCCATGTATTCCGTACTATTATGACTGGGCGAGCGGGTCGTTAGGGGGGGACGAAGCGGGTCTGGAATGCCTGTTCAGCTGCACGTCTCCCAGGAACGGCAGCGAAACGACAGCATGAACGATGGTCGGGGGTTCTTGGGGGGAAGAGCGTTGGGTCGGCAACTCGCTCAGCATCCTTAATGTACGGACCTAGGTAGGTATTTCGTCGCTTTCGACTCCAACTGCTCCAACCTCACTCAGTACCACATATCTTCTAGCCGTGAGAGGATGCAAATCGCAGCTTGTTATGTCTGCGACCACGACACCAAGGGTGACCTGACCACCCACCTCGTCGCCTCTCCCAACTTCTGCCAATCTGCATGGGAGCCCGTATCGGGCCACCATCACCCAGCGTTGGCCCCATCGACCGGGGAAGCACGACACTTCGGGACTCGCCCGGCCTACGTCGTTATCCTCTTCCGAAGGAGGGACCCTGAAGGAAGCAGACCCGGGCCCCGTTTTGAATGGGCACATCGTCGAGCTTATCCACTCCACAACGTGCTGGCATGTTCCGCAGCGTTCTGTTATTCCGAATCCCCTCCATGCCTAGCGTTGCTGCTCCATGACTGGGAATGTGCCAAAGTGCCAAAGCCCCCGTTTTCTGCTCTCCCCGGAGACTTGACATGACTTGACCATGTCCCTTTGAAAAGGGATGTTTGTGCTTACGGAGTACTGCTAACGCTGCGTGCTGCGTCGCTGCGGTTTGCCAAGAAATCCAAAGTGTCCCTCATGTGGCACCTACCGGCGTCATAGAGACGAGGGGCTGCTGCACCACTTGATTCTACCTCTGCAAGCCAAGACCATCGCTTCCATGGCACCCACCCCCATTGCTCTTCCGTTCCTCTTTTTCCTTTTGTCTATGCAGTCCAGGTTCAACCTCCCCGAACCAGCATAGCGGAAGCCGGTGCTGCAGCAGCAGCGGCAGCAGCAGAAGCAGCAGAAGCAGCAGTGTAGTACAGTAGTAGCAGCAGAAAAAGTGAGGTGATCTATCTGGCTTTGAAAGAAACCTCTCTCACTTTGTGGCATGCGACCAAGTTCCATTCGTTGCGCGATAGGTGACCTGAACACAATAGCCAATATGGGAATGGTATATACAGTAGTTACCTAGGTACCTGCTTTAAGGTCGAGAGGGTCCTATAATATGGGTAGGTATGTATGTGCACTCGAGGCCGTTCCTACGCTACTTACATAGTACACAGGTACCTTGCCTTGTACTTCCTTGTGAATGCAGCTCCTCCAGTCGGGTTCGAGAATGCCGACGAGTGCCTTCCAAGATTGGGTGATAGGGTGATTGGAATGGGAAGCTTGCAACTGACCCCATACGCTGAAAACGCCTTTCCCGTTCCTGTGTACCTGTTCCCTCCTCCCGGAGACTTCACACACACCCCCATCTCCCGGTCTCGAGTGCAGCCGCCACCTCAATTGCACTACCTTTACTGAGGAACACCAACTCCACCCACAAAGCGCCGTATCGCACCTATCGCAAGCCCAGACCTTGAACCAAGACAGATCCATGCAACCAGACCCTTCACTGCCTCTCGCGCCCCCCACCTCACCTCCCCTCACTTCCCTTCCCACTCTCCATCTTATCATATCCTGGTCACTTTTCGACCAAGGCAAACGTCTCCGGTCTGGGTTCTCTTCCTAATCTCCATGTATTTAGACTTTGCTCCTTCTTACCCAGACAACTCATCGCCGCCCAACTCTTCCAATTTTGCCCCTTTGATCCAGCCCAGTGGTCTCCGATGCTTCTTTACCTCCGTACCTAATCCAGGATCCGATTCCTCCATTCTGCATATCCCCGACAGCTCGCAGAACGTCTTCTTTTCCTCTAGGACCTGTAAACTTGCGCATCGAGACGAATTGACCGACCGAGTCATTGTCATTGCGTCATCCCGACCATCTGGTCCGACCCCTGGCTGCCTTTATCAAGGCGCCGCGCCCAACTTCCGAGCGGAAAAGCGACTAAATACGAGATCTGCGCCGTCACTTCACCACCATCCGAGCGCATCGCAGCGCACCACGCTACACCCTCCCGACTTCTGTCCACCCAATTGGTGACGGTCCCTTCGCCGAAACATCAAGACTATGAAATACGGCGAACAGCTCGAACAGGAATCCATTCCGGAATGGAGTCTACGTGTGTTGCCCCTCAATGCAGTCTCCTTGTTCCAGTTTTGCACGTGAAGTTGAAGTGCGTTCCGGCTAACCGACAAATTCGGCCAACAGATAACGTCGACTACAATTCCCTCAAGCACGAGATCAAAGTTCACACGAGTCGCGATCAGGCCACCGCAATCGCCATTCCCGGTCACCAAGATGCTGCCCTCAAACGGTTCGAGGACAATCTCTACAACGAGCTCTGCCAACAGCACGACCGGGTCGACCTCTTCGTGTCCAGCAAGGCCGACGAGATTTCACGACGCCTCCGTAAGTGCCCTTCTTTCGGAGAGAAGCGCAGTAGTGGATTCGACGGGCTAATCGGGATGGACAGAGTACATTTCCGACCAGCTCCAGAAACTGATTGTCAAGTGCGCCGAGGAGGGCGACCAGGTGCCGCTCAAGCGTCACCGTCGGTTCGCCAAGTACGAGAGGGATCTGCTTCGCTGCGGGGAGGAGACTCTTGCCCTTGCACGCTTCATAAACGCTCAAATCACTGCTTTCAGGAAGATCACGAAGAAGTACAAGGTATGGAGCGGCCACAGCCATGTCTTACTGTGCGTCAATTGCTGAAACTCTTTCAAGAAATGGACAGGATCTCCGACGCTCGGCGCGCGCTTCCGCGAGAACGTGCTCACCAATCCGAAGAGCTTCACCCGACGAGACCTGAACAACCTCCAGACCCGCTATGAGGAACTCCTCAACACTCTGCGCAATTCCATCCCTCAATTGAGCGAGCCCAGCTCGCCTTTCTCCGATGAACTGGTGCCCACGCGCCGAGGGTCCAGCGCGGAAGAGTTCTTCTCGCCGCTCCCACCTGCGCAGCGGCAGCCTCGCCCGGTTGTGCAGCAATACCAGCAACAACAGCAGCAGCACTACTGGAACGAGTACGACGACGGAAGCGAAGCAGGCGGGCAGGAAGACGAGTACGCCATCTACATCAACCCTGACGATGATATGAGCTTTCCAGGCCTGGACTCGATGCGAGCGGTCCTTGCCGCACCCTTCCGTCATGCCAGGAAATGGTTTTCGCGGCGGCAGGACCCCGAGGGACAGCGGTTGCTGGGCAGTAATGCCCCGTTTCTCGAGAGCTACGGCGGAATCTCCGCTCTTGGCACCGACACGGACGACGAGTATGCTAGCTCTGATGGCATGCCCACGACTGGTTATGCCATGCACTACGCCACTTTCCCGAGTATCAATGAGCAAAACGTTAGGAGGTACCGCGAACAGGTTCTGTTCTGGGGCACCATCGGCTGTTTTGGTGTGTCCTTCTTGCTGCTCCTCGTGGCCGGCATCCTCATTTCAGTGGGCCGCCACAAGCTCCGCGCTGAGGTCGACGCCGGTGTCACCGTTGGTGTCGTGGCCAGTCTGTTCAGCGCCTGCCTGGCCTTGGGCATGTCGTTGTACCGCCGCGACAACCTGGGCACCGGGCAACGCACAGCCGTTTACACCAGCTTCTTCGCCGCCTGCGTCCTCAACGGCATGCTGCTGATCCTTGTGGTAGGTAACGCGGCGTAGCTCCCCCTGTTTTTGTTTTGTTTTTAGCTAGGTCAAATTTCCTATGTCAAAGGGTTTCCTATGTCCATTGGTTGTATCGGCAGCCCGGCAGTGTGGGAGGGTCTAGTCCAGTCTTGCCGTTTGGCGGACTCTTGCAGCGAGGTGAGGAATTTTGACAAGTTTAGGAAAATTCCCCGGGGCGTTTGCTGGTTGAGGAAACGTTTGGGCTTTTTTTTTTCTTTTCCATTCTACGATTTGTTTTACAACAACAACCAGACATCGGCGGCATCACTGCTTGCTTTGTTTGTCTTCCCAGATACCATACATACCACCATCCCACATTAGAGTTGTGGGGAGGTCCTTAGTCTGAGTCACGAGAGAATGTCTAAAGAAACCAGATTAACATTCCAAGATGCCCTTTCTCCTTCTCTCCCTTTTCACCTCGCCTTCACCCCAGTTCAGTCACGATCCCGATCTCGGCAAGGGACGGTTCCTGGCCCCCCAATTGTCGCATATTGCTAGACTACCTAAAACCGGCCGGAGGCGGGCTTTCACATGACTCAGGAACATACAACACCAGGAGGGGGTGGGTGCGCTACCACCGTGAGATAAACACCCCTTCTCACAAGAGGTTATGGATAAATGAATGCCCCCCCCCTCTCCCCCGCCCGCCCGGATGTGATTATAACCTTGATGTATTTCCCCGAATCATCCGGCCGCGGCAGGATACGCCCACGGAAGTGCTGCCCCTGCCTCCCCCTGCTCCCCTTCCCGGCGATCGGATTCCACACCCGGTGGCGATGGAAGACAGCCGGGGACCCGGAAAATAAAAAGTTCGTCGGCCAGCCAGCCATCGCTGGGTGGCAATTATCTTCCTCTCTCCCTTTATCTTTCTATCTCTCTCCTCCTCCAATCTGGAACGCCCTAGTCTCAACAATGGCCGAAATCAGCAGCAGGTCGAGCCGAACATCTCAAATGCGCAAAGGCACAATGCGCAATGCGCAAGAAACGCGGGTTTTGCTTTGTTATTTTTCGTCACACACCAAAGGAAAACAACGCAGAGCTTCGAGCTTCGGGGCAAAAGGGGGGTGCAGAGCGTTTCGTCAGATACTGGTCTGGACCGTTTGACGCAAAAGGGCGCCTGGTTCATTCTCTAGTCAAAGCGGCTAAGACGCTGGGAAGAAATATGAGTAAAACGTCTGGCGAAGGGCCAGCCGAAGCCCAAAGCCCTCCAAAATCCAACAATGGCCCCTTCCTTGAGAATCGGTGCGTAGCTCAGCCCCCATGCAGGCTGGAAGCCCAAAACACGCTCACGAGCGACTACGAGACCACAACAGCAACGAATTATTCCGCCCATGGCCTTTGACAATCTGTAAATCAGCACGTTATCAATGATAGCGTTACGAACGAGACAAGATAATCAAGTACTGGCTGAGCCTGGGAACCCGTGCGCTGTCAGGCATTGTGAGGATCGTTCAACTGACGAGCTCGCAGTCGACGATTGGCCTGGCGGCCAAACCGCCAGGCCAAACCGCATGCCCTTATCTACTCCAGTCGGCACACGTATGAGGCTGAAGTATTGGAGAATGTCTGCCCTTGTTACAGGGATTTCCAAGGCAGACGCTACCCTGCGACATTTTCCACCGCGTGCATTGCGCCTACAGACTTGCGAAACTCGCTAGGCATTCCTCATCGCACGGGCGAATCTTTCCCGCCTTGCTCTCGCTCTCGGCGGCAGTTTTTGCCGGTGTAGTAAGAGAGGCAGCTTGGGCCTGGAGACCCGCAAGAGCCTTACAGTAGCCGGAGTGGCAAACGAAAGGGTTCGTCGCAAGCCTTGTCTACGAGGCCTAGGTGGACTAATAGCATTAGATATGACGGAATGCTCTCATGCGATGATGCTCGTGACGTGACCAACACAGATCGCGGTGCGGCAGTAGCTGACGACGAAAGAGTGTTCCTCTTGAACTTTGCAGCCCGACGCTCTGGGCGTTTCCCATGGTCCCTCTCGTCTATAATCGGAAATCGCTGTCCTCGTGTACAACAGCTTCCAAATCAAGCCGGGGTGTTTCCAAGGACAAAGCGCTGATGCGGGGTGTAAGCCAGGCTCGACGCTTGATCGTATCTGCTTGGCAAGACCTCAAAAAGCTTGTTGCCTGGGAGATCGTATTGTCTGTCATTCGGGAACCGGCCAGTGTCCACATGTTCTACTCCCGATGGTGCACCTATGGTTGTCAGCTCATGAAATTGGGTCGCAAACTCGAGCCCGGTGCAGGCTTACTTTTTGCACAACGTAGCCCCGCTGCTCCGTGCCGCCTGGACTCTATCGAACTCTTCCAACAGCCAACCTAGAACGAAGAATCAGCCAGTTTGCAATCGGAATGGCTTGGGATGGGTACGTACGAGAACAGGCCCATCGCTTTGTTGTGCTCTCGACGCTTTGCCTGATCTCTGCCATCATGGACTCTGCATTTTCCAGCAGAGCCTCGTAATGGAAGAGAAGCTGCATCGTATGGTATTGCGCATATGGCCAGACTGGCGCGCAGTGTTCCAAAACGTCTTCACGGTTGGGGTAAGCGTTGAAGATACCATTTGAGCCATCTATTACGAGACTGATGGTAAACTTGATGCCGGCGACGGCCTTCTTCATCTCCATGTCCGTTTCTGGGTCTCGGGCAGGGGTGTCGGGCCTGTTGGCGTAATAGAGAAAGGAATAGAAGAGAAGACAGAAAAGGCTGCAAGACATTAGCACCTGGCCGACGGGCGTGAGCCAGGACTGACAAACCTTGCACACAAGGCGTAGGTGTTGAGGTTCTCGCTCCAGGTCTCGGACCGGGTGATCAAAGCTTCGATCAAGTTCCTCGTCGCTAACTCCAGCTGGACAAACGAGTAGACGCTGGGAGGTTCGTCAATCTCCGCGTTGGCCGCCTCCCAATTCGTGGCATAGCCGAGAAGGATGGCCGCCTGGCAAGATCTCTGGAAAGCGCCGACGCGCACCGATGCCGGGATCGTGACAGGGTATCGCTTGATTATCTTGACTGACTCGTTTCTATCGTTGTCCCAGAGGTAATGTTCCGTGGGGAGGAGGTCGTCTTCGGAGGGCATGTCCATCTGAAGTGGGGTCCATAGCGTCGAGGCTTGCTCATGGGTGATCCTATAAGGTGAGTAAAAACCGAGATAGGCATGGTCTAGGGAGCTCTTACTTGTCCATGATGACGAGCACCCACCAAAGCGATCGATTCTGCTCCTCTTCCGGGTCGGCAGGCATATCCTCCTCCTCCTTGGCGTATTTGCCGGGTCTCAGGTCCAGCACCTTGCCGATCGAGGCAGTCTCGCCGAACGTCTGATAGCAGCGAGTGATGTCTCCGTGTCCCAGCTCGAACAGAGCTATGAGAACGCCACACTGAACATGCTCAATCCTGGCCTTGGAAAAGGCTTTCCTCATGGCCCACATGCGCTTTGCAGACTGATAAAGCGGGTGATCGAGCATGGCTGTGGATGAGAACTCGTCACAATTCCAAATGGTCAGGATGTGAATACATAGGATGAGCAGGGCCAGGTCGGGATCGTTGGGATTGATATCGAGCTCAGCGGCGGCGCACCGTTTCTGCCAAACTTCGGGATGGATGATGAAGAGCCAGGTGTTGACGGTGCTGAAGTAGGTATTGACGGAAGCCTTCCAGTCGACGCCATGGCTGATGAGGAGCTGCATAATCTGGCCAGCGGTGAAGTCGACCTGGTTGAGCCATTCGAAGGCTGGGCGCGCGTCGTTTGGATGCTTGTAAGCATTGCTCGGAGCGCCTTGCTCGACGATGGTGAGCGAGGGCGGATTGACCACAAAGTCGTAGCAGCAGTTGGTGGCGAGTCTGAGTTCGTGTTAGACATGATGAGACCTCTAGCTGACGGGCAAGGGGGGGATTTGGCCGGCTTACCTGGTGCACCTTGAACAAGCAGGCATGCCTTTGTCACACTTCTTCTTGGTCCTGGTGCATTTTTCGCAGGCGCGGTGGGCTCGGAGCGGGGCATCGGCGGGAGATGGATAACTGGACGACGACGACGACAAGTGACCGGTGTGACGTGAGCCCGAGTTGACGTTGTCCGAATCCTCCGACGGCGGCGTCTCGGCGGGCCACTGAACTTGTCTCGCCATGTCGTGGTGTGGTATTATCTGGCGGGAAGCTCAGCGAACAACGATGGGAGACGGAGGCGCAGAAATGGTAGGCGCGGAAAGGCGGCTTGGGCGATAAGAATTACCCGTAAGGGAAATCCGGTGGAGTTCGCGATGGAGGCGAAACGAAGCACGGAAGACCAGGAAAAAAAACGAAGTAAAAAAAACCTCCGGGGAAAAAGAAAGAATGAAAAAAAAGGGAGAAATAAAGAGAGAACTGGAAGGTGTCCCTCACAGAAGGTCTGCCAATGGTGTCAAAGGGCAACAGGTCAGTCAGTCGCCTGGCATGGCCTGGCTCACTCGCTTTGCAAAAGTGAAAAGCAGAAGCGATCACAGCAAGGCCCGGCAAATGGCAGCCAAGTCTTTCGAGACAGGTCTCCGTCCTTTTGGCGACGGGGGAGGAGAGAGAGAGAGAGAGAGAGAGAGCTGGTCGGGCTGAGGATTAATAAGGTGAGGTAGGAGCTATTACTACGGTACCCGACGGGAACACACTAGTGTTGAAGTAGTAGCCGTCTTTGCCCACGTCGCGATGCAGCGATGCTCCCTACTAGTGCCGCGTGCTCCACAGGCCCAGACCTCTTTTTTTGTGGCCAAGAAGGGCACCGAGGGGGGCTCTACACCTGGTCGACACCAGTGATAACGAGCGGTGCTGAGGGGAGTTGAGGGGACTTGAGTGGACTTGAGGGGACTCGAAGGGGAGGGGGGATCTCTCTGGTCCCCAAGCGGATCCTTCCTCGACCCAGTCTTAATCCCGGTCCCGCTGTAACTGAGGGCCACTGAAGAGGTAAACACGACGAAGACGAAGACGCCGAAGACGCAGCCCCCTGCAAACCCCCGTTGCGCCGTGTTACATGAGGACGGGTGTGTGCTCGTTTGCCATTTGACTAAGAAACGCAGGTCGAGTTGGAGGGGGTAGAGCGATTTGGGGTTGAACAAGTGCCGGCCGCTCCTCTTCCTTCGTCATCTGATGCCAAGCTACATACACAGTTAGTAGGGCCTTTGGGTGCCATGTTACGCGTTGCTCGTTGTCAGCCCCCCCTCTTGGGGATGCTTGTCGATGAGATGACTCGAGGACTATCAGGGGGGGAGGGGGAGGGGGGCCTTTTCAGGCTGGCCCGTGATTGATCCATCCAGAATTCGACATAGGCAAACTCCATTGATGGAAGGGAGTTGGTGGCTGGGATGATCCGGAAAGTCGGGTTCGACCCATTAACAGCACATTCCGGATGAAAGAAAAGACAGGCAAACATAAGTAGGTACACTATCCGTACCTAAGGTACCTACCTAGACAAGGTAGTGTCTGTAGTGTTGTATCCTTATCCTTCTTCGGCATCTGTCGTGCTTTCTCCACACTCTAGCCTGCCCGTCCGTCTCCCCGTCCCCTCTCTTCTACTGCCTGCCGCCGTTGCTTGCGTGCCTGCCCTGTCCTGCCCTGCCCTGCCCTGCTTGCCTGCCACATCGCATTGTTTCTCCGTGGTTCGTCTACACCCAAAATGGTACGTAAACGCTCGGGCCCTCGGGTGATCCACGTTTGCTAGGCGGTTTTGTCTGGGTCAGACACAAGCTTCCTTCCACATCTGGACTTGGGGCTCCAACATGGCGGAAGTCGTTACCACAATGGGGGCCGTCGTCGTTGGGCGCGCGGGCTTGGGACGACGCCGAACAATCACCGCACCGCTCACAGCCAGCCAGATCTTGTTTCTGGGCATTTGTGCGACATGTCTCGGGTCTAAGACAAAAACACCCAGCAGAAACTGCAACGCCCAGATACCTAGTGCCATGCCGTCTGACACGTTTCCTCCACGAAGCCTCCGATGCTTTATTGTTTCCATGGTCGAGGAACCCAGTTGAGTCGCCTCATTTGCGCCGCCTCCTCTCCCCGAGTCGAATCCGGCCCAGGACTTGCGGAACAATGACGGAACCCAAGACTCGCATCTGTCAGCAGTCCATGTCGCGGCGCCGCACCCCTCGTGTAGGGCTGACATGGCGGGTAAGAAATGGTCAGTAGGTAATTATACCTTTATTTAGCGCCCTTGACCATGTCCAGCCTATTTTACACAGCGTTCTAGTGGCTGACAGAGTTAGGGGGGTTTATCTTGCCGTCGTTACCGCCTACATACAACCACGTTACTGCTTATATTACTAATTTGTCAGGCAGTCTAACTAGAGGCCGGCTGTAATACTCTAATTAACTGATATAAGGTATAAAAGAAACGTAATAATAAAGTTGGTTCCTCCCTCTCAAGTTATCTTATCTTTCTAGTCATTAGGCCTGCAGCCTAGTTTGCATAGTCTAGTTTTACATGGCTGGGATGGTCGCTCGCTGTACAGACTAGAAACCGCCGCATCTATGGGGATGGGACTATACCTACTCTGGTTGTTAGGGATCTAGTAGTTTCAGCCTAACCTCTCTCTCTCTCTCTCTCTCTCTCTCTCTCTCTCTCTCTCTCTCTCCTCGCTGACGTGCGGCTTTAGGAGCTAAGAAGTGCCTTGGTCAGATTGCCAGCCAACCCCACTCTTGAAGCTGCTACTACTACAGTGCTACCTGCCCGGCCCCGGCATTAACAAGTCGCGCAAGCAGGGTTTGACCAGCTGCCGTTATCTGCTTCGGCTCTCCTTCTCCATCGGCTCCCTTCTCCAGACTAGGTAATTATACCTTTATTTAGCACCCTTGACCATGTCTAGGCTATGTTACCTGGCGTTCTAGTGGCTGATTGTATATAGAGTTATGGGGGTTTATCTTGCTGTTATTGCTGCCTATATGTAACTACGTTACTGCTTGTATTACCGATTTGTCAGACGGTCTAACTAGAGGCCGGCCGCAATTATGCTAATTGACTAATACAAGGCGCAAAGGAAACGCAACAACAAAGTTAGTTCCTCCCTCTTAAGTCGTCCCGTCTTTCCAGTTATTGGGCCCCCGGCCTGGTCCGCAATCCGGGACGACCTGCAGCCGGCCACTGCCAAGGACGTTAGTAGAAATCCCCACGTTCGGTATACGCCGATTGAGTCACCCGCTCAGATTTCGATAGCAAAGTATGTCACTCCGCATTCTAGTGACTCAACGGACATTGAGACCCTGAATAGCAGCTAACCACAGCCTGCTTCTATTTAAGCAGTCGACTCTAGAGTGGTGCCATATTGCACTGACGAAATTCAAAGAAGCTTATTGGCCAACTGCTTCGCTGTCGCTCACCAGTCAAGCGCACCGTAGGCTTCCAACCTCTCTCGACTTCATCCATCAATCATCCGTTCACGTCAACATCACTTCTACTTACCGCCAACAACGAAGCTGGTCGATCGTTCCACAGGACCTTGGCCATCATAATCATACCAGAGTCGCCACGATGGCCAAGCCAGAGTTTTATATTCGCCCGGGCACCTCCGCCGACTTGCCGGCGGTGGTCGACGTCTACATGGCAGCCTTCGGCGACGACTGGACGTCCCAGAAGATACACCCCCGCCGCCGCGAATTCCCAGAAGATTGGCGAGCCTGGTCCCACCGCTACTTTTACGCCCGCTACTGGGGCCCCGAACAGCAGCTCTTTTACGTCCTGGTCGTCCCGGACCCCTCATCCGCCTCAGGCGAGCGGGTCGTCTCTTTCATGTGGTGGCGTCGACCCTACCCCACACCCGAAGAGAAGTCGGCAACGGAGGGCCTGTTCACCATCCGCGGCTGGCTCAAGCCGGCATTGCTCGGCCTCAACTCGCTTTCGGGGTACCTGTGGCCGCCGAGGTGCATCGATGTGGAGATGGAAGACATGTTCAACGACACGCACATCGCCTCGGACCCCGTCCAAAACGACCCGGAGCACCCAAGGCGCAAGAACGCGTGGTACCTTTCAACGCTAGGGGTTCACCCGGAGTTCCAGGGCAAGGGATACGGGTCGCTGCTTGTGAGGGAGGGCCTGCGCCAGGTTGACCAGGAGGGTGTGCCGGCGTGGCTCATTGGCCTCAGAGATGTCGAGCCGTTCTACGAGAGGCTCGGCTTCGTTGTCAAGGGCCGGGCAAACGTCGGCAAGCTGGCGGACTGGGACGGTGGCTCCATCATGTACAGGGAGTAGAAGGAGGCTGCATCCTATGCTTCTCGACACGAAAGAGGCCACGACCGTAGCCTCTCTAGAGACAGAAGACAGGATCAGTTGCTGGACACCCGTCAAATTACTGTTTCTTGTAGTAGGTACCCCTGTGGAAGAAGCATTGCGCAGACGGTGCATAGACCAGCAAAGGTAAATAAGCCAATGTGCAAACATACTCATCTGAAGTTGGGCCGTGAGAATCAGGAAAGAAGTTGAAAACCAAACAAAAGGGAAGGACGTTTCAAAACTCCCAGGATGGCGGGAGAGACAATAGGAAGTTACGGCGGTGGCGGCGCCGGCCCCAACGGCGCACGTTGCGCAAGTCTTTGGGCTTTTTGAGACCAGTGAGACTGGACAACGAAGAGATATATCCCGTGCTTGTTCTCCCGGTCAAGTCTGCCGACACAATACAGAAAGAGAGCAGGTAGGCAACGTTGGGATTGAGATCACGTTGCTTCAACGTTTCAAGAGAATGGACCCCAGTTTGCGTTTTTAGTTTTTAGTTCTCACTCAACTGCGTATTCATTAGGCCGAGCTATCTAAGCATTCAAAGCCTTATTTTGTTTTGCCGAGAGAACGGGGTTGTAAGCAAGTGCAAAGAAAGCGTTATCAACAAGTAAGGAAAGTTTGTGTGTTCTGCGGGCCTCTCTCTCTCTCTCTGTTATATCACCCACCCATCCCCCCATCCGTGGTCCTGTCTTACTGCCCTGTGATGCTTGGCCCCCCTCTCCACCGTTTGTTACAGAGCGAATTGGAAGCAGGATCAATGTGAAGACGGTATCACAGAAGAATCAAAGAGAGTAAGGGCGAGAGATAGAAAAGCATGCAGAAACTTGTCGAAGAAAGCCAAAAACCGAAAACCAACGCCACTTTTCAGAGCCGCCGCCCCATCCAACCCACCGCCTTCTGGATCCCAAGGAAAAGTCCCAGACCGCCGCCGTCCGTCCCATATCAGTACAAATGCCATTCCACTCCTCACACTCAAACCCTCCTCCACCATCACCGGCCAACCAATACGTTTCCGATCCGTATATGCTTCGTCTGCCGTACGTCTGAGCCCTCCGGCAATATCCTCAAAAGAAAAAGCGAAAGTTGCCCTCGACTTGATTTTTTTCTAAGACTTGTAAAGAGAAATTTCCCAGATCCATGTGCGTTGCGGTGTTGTGTGTGCCGTTGATCCGTGCGATGTCCAGTCATCCATCATTGCGATCATTGAGGCCGGCCCATGCTTAAAACCCCCCTCCCAATGGCCCAGACGCCATTCTGAGAGAGATAGAGAGATAGAGAGATAGAGAGATAAAGAAAGTCCATCCATATCCGTTGTACAAGTTGGTGTGTTTTCCCGCTGTTCCTCATGCTGTTGTTTCGACGTGCAACGAGAGTAAGAAAAAAGAGAGTAGGAAGATTAAAGAAAGAGAGAGGTAGGAAAACCAAATGACCGCTTGCCGTCCCCCCAGATGTTGACTCCGTTTTTTCAATGCCGTGTCGACGTGATATGACCACTGGTATAAGGAAATCCTGTTTCGAAAGAGTGCTGTTCTCGAGTCTTGTCCTCGATCAGTGACGGCTGCCATCAGGCATGGGCTGCATGGGCTGCATAGACTGCATGGGCTGCATTGATTGAATGGGCGGAGTGGCGTAGGAGGAGTGGCGCGAGTGGTCTGAAGGGGTCCGGTCGTAGCCCTGTTGCTGGTCGTGGCGCGTGGTCATGTTCGGGCCAATTGTGAAGCCGTGAGCCGAGGGGGCACGATGCATGGCACCGGGCGCGTTCGGGGTGCTCTGGTGGCGGGTATGTCTGTTGGCGCCACCTGGTCCCATACGAGACGCCTGGTTGGGCTGGAACGGAGAAGCGCCGTAGGCGTACTGCCGCTGGGGGTCCTCGTAGTAGTTCGGCTGCGTGGCCTGGGCGAACGGGTTGTCGGGAGGACGAGGGTAGGGGTTGTACTGCTCTTGCGGCTGCTCAACCGGGCTGGGGCCGTATCCGTAGGGGCCGAAACCTGAGGAGGAGTTGGGCCGGTAGGTGGGAGCCTGGCCCTGGTTGAATCCGCTCATCTCACTCTGAGATCGCTGGTGGAAGGCGCGGCGCGGATCAGGGTAGGCGGTGGGCATGGTGGTCGAAGTCTCGAGATGGGAGGCCATGGACTTGCTACCGCGGCGCTGGGGGGTGGGCGCAGGGAGAGGGCCGCCCTGAGGTCCGCCGGCACCGAAGACGAAAGGACCGGAGCCCATCTGGGGCTGGCGATAATAGTCTTCTTCGGGCTGGTTCTCGCGGATGTTGCCAAAAGCAGGGCGATGAGGAATGTTCATTCGGCGCATGCCAGAAGGGACTCTGGCCATGCCGGGGATGGCGTTGCGGTCTCCATAAAAGCCAGCTTCCATGTCAGTCATACGCTGGCGCTTCTCAATGGCGGAGGCGTCGAAGCCTTCATGACCCCAGTATGCGTTGGGCTGGCTGACACGCCTAGTCATCGGGAGTGCCTCGGGTCTCAAGGCAACACCCATTGATTGCGAGCGCTTGTGGGCCGCGCCTCCGCTCGTCTTCCGCTTGAGGTAGGTCTTGGGCTTCTCGTCGGGGCCGTCGCTGCTGATGGTGGGAAGAATCTCAATGTCGGGGATCTGGCTGAGGCCACCATTGTCGATCTCGGTCTTGAGCTGCGCAACGATCTCCTGGATAGCGACGGTAGTGTAACCAGCGCCGCACTTGCTGAGGAGCCACTCCGGGACGGCAGTGCCGTTGAGCATAGCACCGTCAAGCTGCTCGTCCTCGGACTCGTCCTGGTAGGAGCGCTTCTTTGACTCCTTCTTGTCCTCCAATCGCTTCTGCTCGCGCTTGCGGATGGCGAGCGACCAGCTGTTCACCACGCCTGCCTTTCCGGCGCGCTCGTTCTCGTCGCTCCACTGCTGGACTCTGGCAATCTGCTTCTGCACGAGGTCGACCTGAAGCTTCGAGTACTCGTGGGCGTTGCGGTAGCGACTGCGCTGGTAGTGCTTGCGGCAGAAGTGAACCCAGACATGGGCAGGGATCATGCGGGTGCAGAGCTTGTTGCGACCGAAGATGTGGGAGATGGCTTTGCGCGGCTGGGATCCGGTGTCGCAGTTCTCGATGTACATGCACTTGATCTCATCGCTGCCCGCCGCAGTCGGGGGAGACTGGGGAGGCGACATACCGTACTGTTGCGAGGGGAACGGCGCTGTTTCTGATACGGAAGGAAAAGGCTGGAAGTTGGGTCCAGTGACGGCGGCGAAATCGGGAGCCGATACGGTTCTCTTGTGACTTCTTGCGTGAGAGTTATCTTGGGGAAGAGAAAGATAATTGAAGTTGTCTTGTTGTTTTGTATGAGGACTATGGTTCGATTCGTGTCAGTGGAATCCAGCTCAGAGCTAACAGTTATTGGCTGATGGGTTTGTTCGGGGGAAGAAGGTAGAAGATGAATTAGTGCTTTTTGTAGTGGAGGAGGAGGAGAAGGGTAGCGATGAGACTATCGTGGTGAATCACGAGGCCTTCTTGAGATCCGACGAGACTGCTCTCAAGACAACGAGATGTAAGGGAAGGAGCTGATCAACCACACACCACGTGACCGAACAAACGAACGAGATGAAGTGAAGTGGGTAAGTGGGCGAGGGGACCAAAGTCAAGAGTGGAAAGTGCCGGTGAAGTAAGCCAAGTGAGGAAGGAAGGTGCAATCGACTGGACGAGATTTGTCCGATGCGCTCCCGACTTCACTGACAGCAGATCAAAGGTGCTTATTCTCCAGTGATGGTAGAAGGGCAGGACGATATGCAAGAAAAGAATTCCAAAAAAATCCACGACAGTGATAACAGCAGCAGCGTCTTCGCTTCATCGCGTACATACCTCAAGCCGTCCGTTGGACTGGACCGGTTACTGCCCCCCATACCCCTCGTGATGAGTATCGCATCCGAGGGGCTGCCTGGTCTCCCTGGCCCCTTCATCGCGGGATCCATAACCGGATCGTGCTGAGCCATCGTCCTCGGCGACGGAGGCTGGATGTCAACCATGCCCGAGCCGGACATGTTCTGCTGATGCTCTGCCAGCTTGGTATCAAACGCCGGGACCTCATTTAATAGCGAGGTAAACGGCTGAATACCGCTGACTGTTGATAATGAAGATATCCTGGAGTGGCCCCCAGACTGGTTGGAAGACGTGTAGGAGGACAAGCTGCTGTGGCTGTCCGAGAACTTGTGCTTGGGGGACTTTGGGAAACCCCCGCCAAGGTGTTGTTGGCCGTCGTCTTCACGCGGTAGGTTTGGTCTATCCGATGTCAGCGTCCGTATGCATTCAGATGGGTGCGGCTGAGCCAGAACAGCGCGCTCTTGCTTACCTGGCCGTTAATTGAGCATCCGAATCGCCGGAGATGCTGGGCCTGAAAGAAAGACGTCAGTTCAACGATACTACAATACACGAGACGGGGCGAATCCTCTGGAAGCGTAAAAGACGGTCCTCCCGTAGCTGGCTCACCTTCGGCTAGTCGCAACGTAGAGTTGCGAATCTGGCTCGCCTAGGTTCGCCAGGCTTCACGGGGGTTAGTTGATAGGGACCAGAGAGGGGCTTGCTTTACGCAGGTAACCAAGAACGATGCGCTACGTACCGGCCGGGGTGTGTGCTCGTCATCGGGGTAATGTTGGCGGAATGCGCCATCTCGTGTGCCAAAGAACTGAGAGAGCTTGCCCTCGAATGGCTGCTCGACGAGGGAACGTCGTAGGAACTCGCGGAGGCCGAATGCTCGACGTCGGATTCGCTGTAGTAGGTGGGTTTCGAATGGGTAAGGGAAAGTTTGGTGTCAAGAGCTAATGGAAGAGAATAGCCGCCCGCATCCCATGGCGTGCGGTTCCGCGGTGTTCTGGCGTCGCTTGTCCTCCTGGAAGAAGCTATCTTCTCCGAGAACGATGATGTGGTTTGGTGTCCGTCAAAGACGATTGCAGAGGTTGTTTCGACTGAGTTGTTCCGAATAATTGGCTTTTTTCCCGCCGCTGCGTTCAGTAGTGATGTCACGTCCATCGCTCAAGCGCGGACAACGTGGGAGAAGACTTGTCGCCGAGACGAATCCAGTTTGGCGGTCGTTTGTGGCGATGGTATCGTATGGTATTTACACCGTCCTTCTCCTTCAAGGGTATTGCCCGCGTGTTGCAATGCCCTGGTCGTCGTCGCCGTCGTTGTCGTCGATGAAAGGTAGATACAGCTTCCAGTACAGAGGTCGTCGTCAAGAGACCTTGATCGTACTGTAAATGGTCGATGGTGCCGGTTGTTGTTATTGTTGTTGCTGTTATTGTTGAAGAAGAAGAGGAAGAGTATGGGGTCCGATCTAGGATCCAGTCCGATATATCGGATACTCGTCGTCTGTTAAACCCAGGTTGCGAGAGGTCGCACAACTTGGGGGCGGGTAGGTAAGGTGACAGCGGTAAAGGGAAGCGTAGGAAACTGATAAGGTTGATGGGCGATCCCAAAGCTTTTGTGTGTGGCGCCCGGGAGGCGGGGAGACGGCGAGGGAAGGGGAAGGGGTAATACAGGAGGCGATGACAAGTTAAGAAGCAAACGATAAGAATATCAGACCTATCGTTGGGATCGCTGTTTCAGAGTCGCACTGACAGTTCCAAAAGGGGATTGAAACAGCCGAAACGCCTTGAAGCCGGGCAGTGGTGTACTTGAAGGGTCGTCCGAAAGGGCTTTAACACCTCTTAGCTTGAACACGCCCTGGCAGTTCGCAGCTGTCGGATCTACCTCGAACCGAGGGAAACAGAGGAAACAGCGCCTCCTCCGTGGTTTAGGTAGAGCTGAGATCCCAAGGCTGTATGATCAAGGGGTGATGCGTTGCAGTGTCAGCCGAGGAGACGTTGAAAGGGTCCGTCAGAATGGCCTGCCAGACGATAGTGCCGTTTCTAGATTCTTGGTGTTCCGAAAGCGAGTCCTTTCTTGGTATCACTCTCACTCTCTCCCTCACTCTCGCTCTCTCTTTCCCCCTCTCTCCTTACTCCTTGCCCTGAGCCAGGAGGAACAAGAGCGAAACTACGGGGCGGCCGATGGTTTCTCGAGCAGTTCTCTTCAACGTCGGCAACCAACTCGGCGAGGTTCGTCAAAGTTTCGTTTCGAGAAGGCTGGTGTAATCATGCCATGGAGACAAGGCACACGCCAACCTCGATATGGACGGGATTGTGAGTGATATCGGGAGGCTTCAGACATGCACGATCGGCGAGGAAGTGAGAAGGGAGGAGTTACAAGGCCAGTAGTGTTCGGGAAAGGTCAAGAAAGAAGGAAACAAAAAGATAGGACGAATGGACAGCCAGAGACGGGGACGGGCCTGGGGCCCAGGGAACACAGCAAGTAGTAGGGCTGTGTTGAGGACGCATAAAGCGACGGCAGGGATTGAAGACGGTAGCTGTTTGGGAATCCGGGCGGAGGGTGTAGAGATGGTCAGAACAGAGGAGGCGGCAGCAGCAGAAGCAGCAGAAGCAGTAGCCTCTCAGGGCATGACTGGGTAGGCAAGGTCAAAGACGCTTGAAAAGGGTACATGGGCGACGACGAGACGGATGGCTGGACCGAGCCCATGTGTGCGGCTGCTGCTGCTGCTGCTGTTGTTGTCTGCTCTGTGTCAGGTCAGGGCTCCGATTCCAACACACACACCCGACGACTAGACTGGGGCAGGGCCCGAAAGCCGCTCACAAGCATCGGAGAAAAAGATGGGGGCAGACAAGAGGCTCGCAGCTGGGGCCGGCATGATGAGTGTGCAAAGGGGAGAGGAAAAGAGAGAGTGTGTGAGTGCTAGAGAATCTGGTCAGAGTTTCCACTTGCAGCGACGCAAGGATGCTGGGCATTATGCGTTGAAGGGAAAGGGATGTAGTCGATGTTTAGACTTCCCCACAGTAGGTTTGGGCGCGCCGGTGGGGAGGAAAAAGCCCCCGACTGGCCGCTGGCCTCGACGAGGGTCCATGTCCCACTTCATCCAGGGACAGGGGGGGTGGAGTGTCTTGGGTTGATTTGTGTAACTGGCACGAGGGGTGTGTGTGGGCGAGGGCGATACATCTTTGCCTTGTCTCCTCGGCGGTGCGCCGTGGTTGTCCGGTGCTCTACTGTGCTATGCTGTGCTGTGCTGTGCTGTGCTGTGCTTGTCCTGCTAGTGCCGTGCTGTGTTGTGCTGTGCTAGCAGTTTGTCCGTAGTCGGCCCCCCCTTCCCTTCCCTTCCCTTCCCCTCCCCGTCCTTTTGCTACCCCCGGAGATGGCACAGGTAGGAGTGGCGCTCAGCGTCAGCGTTAGTACTTAGTCTCTCTTTACCCAGTAGCTTGCGATTTGGGGCCGGGGGGGCATGCTTGCTGTGGGAGCTTAGCGCGCCTCGTTGTTGCCGGCGACTAGGGCGATTGATTTCCTGTGAGTCTTGTGCTGTGCATCAGATTAGACCAACAAGTACTGTACTGGTACATAATGGCGTCAGACGCTGCTCCGTCTGAACCATGATCTTCGCAGGGGGAAACGTCCCGGCAGGGCTTCGATTTCCAAATAACTGAACCAACCACGCCGATAGCAGACGTGATATAGCTGTGGCAGGCCGCTCGAGATCTATCTCATCTCCATTCCACCATTGCCACACTTTCCAGGTCGACAGGGGACGACACAGCGAACAGCAAGCGCAGTTGCGCGATGGGTCGGCGACTGCAGACCTGGCGGGTTGGTTACTATTCGAAGAGAGGGGGGAACTGCGGCTGCTCGGTCGGTACGAGACAGAGGCCCTGAGGCGCAGGTTATCCATCGATCTGCAAGCTGAGACCCGGGATTGGGCGTGAAACTTGTCAAGGAAGTGGTCCGTTTGAAGAGCCTGGGATCCGTGATGGAGTGGACCGTGAATGAGGGGACAGGGCTCAGGCGCACCATCTCTGACCGGATTGGTATCTGACCGTGGACGGGAAAAGGGGGCTGAATCACCACACCAGACCACGGGCATGTGCAGTGTGAATCTTTCTGTCGCTCGGGAGATGCCGAAGCGAATGCCAGGGCGCAAATCGCTTTGCCCATGTCGCCCGGCGGCTCCCGTTTCTGATGTGCTTGTTCCTTCCTCTCGGCCGTCAGATAACCACGTAGCATACGTAGTAAAGCGCCATCGGCTTGGCCGCACTGTGAATGATACACTTGAAGCGGATTACTACTAGACGGTTGCAAGCGGCCAGAGGGGGCGGCAGATAGCTAAGTAGAAAACCACATGGCTGGGCGCACCAGAGAAGCCACGAGGCGGCCGGGAGGGGACGGTAGACCCTGCCAACGGCCTAGTGCTTTCTTTTGTCGCTATTGTTTTTGTGTGCTTTGTGCATGTGTTGCTGTTGCAATGCTCCAACGGCGCTGCAGCCACGCGATGCTTCGGACTAGAAGAATGGCCGACTCTAATCTGACCGAGATGAGATTTCGGGGTTCGAGAGAGGGGGCGGATGGATTCGAGCCTCCTCCCCATCCCCCCAAGCTGAGCGAGCTTCTTGGAGGATGGACTGCCTGGCAACTCTCTCTCTCTCTCTCTCTCTCTCTCTCTCTCTCTCTCTCTCTCTCTCTCTCTCTCTCTCTCTCTCTCTTTCTCTCTCTGTTTGGTCTCAACTATCCGTACTCAACTGACACTAGATGCGACGCCAGTCCGTGCTCTCGCCGTAGAAAACGTCTCTTGTGGTCTGTGGACGTCTACCCCGATCTCACTTGCCAACACGAGGTGCCGAGTCCGTGTACGTGGTGGGTGATTCCATTGGGTGCGTTTATTCTCGCCCTTCTTTTCTTCTTTTCTTTTTCTCTCGAAATGGCGATTTCCGGTTCTGAATTGCGAGGAACTTTGCACAATGGTCGTTTCGTGTAGGGGGGGGGGGGCGGGGGGGGGGGGGGGTAAAAAAAAAAAAAAAAAAAAAACTTCTGGCCGGCCCACGACAACAGACAACGCACCTTGGCGCGCGGTGCATCGGTGGATGAGGTGTGCGAACTGGCGGGAGACGGGCAGTCCCATTTGCTTCGCCGTCCAATCCAAGACGAACCACAAGCATGTTGTTGCTCTGGGCGGCCGCTTGTTGACTGCAGGTGGCGGACGTCTTGTTTTCGTCACAGTTGCACATGCGTCCCGCATGTGCATACGCCTCGTCTTTGCTAATGTCCAGGGCAAGCGTCCCAGGTGCCGCGGATGTGTCCGTCTTTCCCCTTGGACTTCCTGTTGATACTATTCGGCACAGCCATGGGTAGCTCCTACCATCGTAGCTCGTCATGATGTCGGCCTTTGGCAGCTCAAGCCCCTTGGGACGGCCATCTCTCCATCGTGTGCTGCTAGCCCCGCCATCAGCATTCAGATAGCAGGGATCATGGCCCTTGTGGGTAATACAGCGTTGCTGACAACCTACCTACCTACCTACCTACCCACCCACACGCCGGACGAGACGAAGTCATCCAGCATGTAGTGTGCAAACATACTATATCCGCCGCCATTCCGGCCAGGATGGGCCAGTGGCAGATCACATGGTTCCTTTCCTTTCTTTTGTTTCCGTTTGCGCAACATCCATCAAAGTCCAGCACAGCCACGCACATCGGGCGTTGAGGGGCGGGCGGCGAAGAAGCTCTCTTTTGCAGCATACCTGACAGGGGAGAAACAGACAGGGGGGGAGCGTAGGAACCAAGAGGGCTCGAGACCGTCGTCAGCGCGGTGCGGGCTGATGTGATGCAGGGTATCGTAGAGCACGAAGACACCGTATGGCAGCCGCGCAAGGACCGGCGCTGCGTGGAGCTGGATGGTGGCAGCGCGGCAACATGGGACAAATTGAGCCATCTCGATACATAGCGGGCGGACTACCCATAGCGAGCATGCCGGTGGACGGCGGCGAATGCGGCATTTGCGATTGGCTACTGGAAATCTGACTCCACGTTTCAAGACAGGGCTGCTGCAAGTCGGGATATCGAGATTCGTCGAAAGGGTGATGAGCAGCATGGGATGAGATGGTGGCCCGGCTGGTGGACGGCGTCACGTTTGCGGCGACTGTGAAGGGTCATGGCTGAGGTGATGTGTAGTCAGTCAGCTTGCCTCGGAGGTGTAGGGTTGGGCTGGAGGGACAAGGAAGGGTGGATAGTGGGGGGTGTGGCCCTTCGAACAAGCTCCAAGAAAAGCGCGAGGATAGGTCGGGAGTGGTCCGAGATAGGTACTGTATGTAAGTCAGGTAGAGCTGGGCTGGGCTAATCCGCGCATCAGATATGGGAAACTACCTGGTTTAGATACAAAATGGGTGAAGGGAGCAAGGGTGCGTATTCTGAGTAGCTGGTTGAGAAAGATGGATGCTCCTGATTCATCCAGGGTTCGGTTCCATGGCTGTAGTGTGGAAGGTACGGTTGGGTGCAAAAGGAGGTAGAAAGATGGGTTGACGGGTGACGGAGACCCCAGAGAATCGGATAGACTCGGTATCAGGGTGCACTTGCATGAGGGTGAAGTTCAGACTCGGTCCCTCTGATCCATCCAGCCCAGCTCGTACCGTTGAGTCGAGGGCCATGTCGTTCGGAACCGAGGCCCAGGCCCAGACCCATGCTTGTGCTTCGTGCTGATGTGGTTTTGGCGGTTGCAAAATCGAACGACGACGAAGGGCAGGTGTTGGCGCTGATCCTAGTCCAGATGTCGCTGCGGGCGGGCTGATGGTTCGAGGACGGACGAGGCGTACCAGTATCTTACAATACTTACCTAGGTAGCTACCTATAGGTACAGTACTACCTAGGTGGGTAGGAGGAGTAGAAGCTGGGTGCCATCCAGTCACGGTCGGGATCGGACCAGATTGGGGTGGGTGGGAAAGGATCTTCTCCCGCGGCATTCCCGCAGGTGATTTTGGCAGACTTGCCGGGGCCAACCCTTTACTTGGGGCCAGTGGTGGGACGACGAGACGCCTCCTTCCGTGACCCGGCGTCTGTCGCCCGTCATTCATCGTCTCCGTACCCGGCTAGTGTATGACTATGTACATTGTATACCTAGTTGACGCATTGTCGCCGCTGCGGAATCCACTGTGGAGCGATATACGTGGGGCTCTGCGCCTAGAAGGTGACGTCTCGCATCTCTGGGTGGTCTACATAGTACTACTACTACTGTTACTATTACTACCACTGCTACTAGGTAGGTACCTATGTATGCCTGTACTTCAAGTATGTAGGGGCTTTTCTGCGGTAGGTAAGGTACCGAAGGGAAGGAGAGGGAAGGTGTAGTCGGGGTGGGGCTGGGGGGCTGTCCTATTCTTGTCAACGGGGGGGGGAGGATCGACCTGGGGTTTACAATAACACATGCAATCACTTTCAGAGGTACATTGGCCATGTATCGACGGTAGGTACTGCCCAGGTACGTATTAGTATTGGTGTGTTTACATAGTACGTACAGTAGTAGGCAAGGCAGGTAGGATCTACTATGTGATATCCGCACGATGGTACTGGTACTGTTCGGTAGGTAAGGTAACATGAAGCAAGCAAAGCAGGCGAGCAAGCCAGTAGCAACACACCTTACCTTACCTCGCCTCACTCGACACCAAGGCTCAATTGCAATGGTCACAGTAGCCATCACCACTTAAACGCGTGCACTAAGAAGAGAGCATCTTGCAGGGCACCTCCCTCCTCTATAAAACCAGCTAGTATAACATCTGTCCCATCTTGGACCGTCCCATCCAGACATCAGTCGATTTATTCGCTCTTTCAACAATCGCATACCCTCCGTCAGGCAAGCCGGTCACATTCTTATTCTTACCTTGGTACACATGACACACGCACCCATCAATGACCTTGCGCGCCAGCTAAGTTCCATCAGCATACTGGTATAGGTACGTAGTGCACACCGGTAATAGGTACCGGTAATGCCAGGGCCACCAAAGGGGAAAAAGTGAGGATGGAAAGAAGCATGTCGTACCTACCGGTAAACTACCTGAGGTAAATACGAAGTACGTACACAAGAAGCCCGCCCTGGGCGTCCCAAGTTGCAAAGGTGGATACCTGAGGACCAAGGCCTGGCATCCCAGAGCCGTTCTGCCGATGTACAGACAGGTACGTGTACCTAGGTGGGCAGTGCGTACCTTTCCTCTCTTTCCCCTCTTCTTTTTCTTCTCCTTCTTCTTCTTCTTCTCACCTTTTCTTCTTCTCCTTACCCTCAGCGCAAGGACTGCCTGAGGTGAGAGAAGGTGAGGTGGACGGTGGAGTGGACGATGGGGTGGACGGTGGACGGTGGACGGTGGACGATGGATTGCACCTGCCGTGTGAACGCGGAGGTCGAAATGGTGTGGGTCCTGGGTTTGGGGGGGAGGGGGTCCCATAAGGTAGGCATAGTACCTCTACCTGCCCCCACCCCCCTTCAGGAAGCTGCACTGCAGATGTTTCAGCTGATGTCCACTCCTCTTGCCATTGGAGACGGGAATGGAACGTTGGGCGAAGAGACTCAGGAACAACTCCAACGGTCACCCCAGCTCCCGGCTCTTCCCTCCGCCCCCTGCGCTGTCTCTTGTTTTGCCCAAACTCGTGCCACTTGCAGCGGATAACCTTAGCATCCGGCCAACGGACACTAGACGAAGGGGGGGGGGGCAAAAGAGAGAGAGAGAGAGAGAGAGAGAAACCCAATCTGCATGGTATGGTCAGCGAGACGGAGGCAAACCGCACCCCCGCCCCATGACATCTGGATCCTGGATTCGCAGAGGCGGAACCTCAAAGACACAACCAAATCCAACGACACCCATGTCCAAGACGAAGACGAGGATGGGTATCCAAGCCATAACTGCCCCCCGATGTGCTGCGATGCTCCGATGCGAGACGGTCGGGAACACCAGATGCCACTGGCTGGCTGACTGATTGACTAACTGGCCTGACAGACGCTCAAGCTTTTTTTTGCTGTGCTTGACACAAGAACATGCCTCACGATTGGTTAGGCACGTGTCTCTTCTCATGTCCTTTCGCCGCCTCTGTTGCTGGCCGCTGCTTGCTGCCGGCTGCTGCGGCAAAGTGTCATCGCATCGCCCATCATCGGCTTCGGCAATTAGCAGATGCGCACATGTGCTAGCCAGCTGTTCGCTGACTTGCGAGAGAGCTCACTCCAACCAGCCAACGACGAGATTTGCATTGCGTCGTTGCGCCTTTCTGCCTCTTTGTTTTCCTTTCTTTTTATTTTATCTTTCTTTTCAAACAAAAAAAGGTTAAAATGTTTGCCTCGCTGTTCAATAAGAGTCTGGGAGCACAGCCACCCATCATACACGTTGCAACCCACCTACTAAGGACGATGGACGCCACATAGCGCCTTTCCGTCGCCCCAAATAAGGTGGTTTGGGTAGCAGCTAAGGTGCCTCGAGCTTGGCTTCCGCTTGAAAGATGAGTTGACGGAGAGGGATGTGACGCAAACTCGGTCCACGGAAGCTTGGATCGGCAAGGCCTAGCTACCTAGCTAGCTCCAGGGCGCACCTGGAATCCGTCAGCCCCAACACCGGCTTTTCTCCTCTAGTAGTAGGGTGGTTATCCCTCCCCTTTCCCACGACCAACAACTTAGAACGCTTACCACCCGGGCCGCCCTACGACGCTATCAACACCGTCCAGACGACACGCACGTCTTCGTCCAAGGGACGGACTTGTTTAGTGGATGCTGCTGGCCAGCCTCTAACATCCGTTAGCGCTTTAGTTGTTGTTGTTGTTTTCTCTTCATCCCCCCCCCTCTCTCTCCTCCGCTATCTCTTTCTCGTCCCCTCGGACCCGAACTCGCGCGGGCGTCATGGCCTCGAGCGAAACGAGACTCAACTGTCTCGAGGCCCTCTGGCCGGCCAGCGGACCAGCCCACCAAACCCAGGACATCCTCTGACAAGGACTGCTACAGGGTGGCATCCCTGCGCCGATCATCTTGAGCGACACCTTGACGAGCCTGCAACCCTCGGACCCCGGTCTCGAGTGATTTACAATGGTTTCATATCAACTTTCACCCTTTGCACTAATACCATCGTGATACGAAGAAAGACTCGGGGCCTGCTCCAGTGCCACTGGTCCAAGCCTTTCTGTCACTTGTCGCTGTCATTTGCCGGCACGAGCTTCACACCCTCCTTGGCCCTGCCCCTCGCCATCCATGCCTCGGGTATCTTTCTGGTGGCCCCATGAGTTCGAACGATGAGGGGATGAGGAGCATTCTTCACCGGCCTGTTCCTTACGGCTACGACGCTACAAACGACGTGGACCGACGCCGTCCGAAAATCCGTCTAGGGCCATGCACCCTCAGCGACAGCAGATCCGCCAGCGCCGCGAATCAGCAAGCATTGCGCTGGGCCAACACACGCCCAGTATGTGCGAGCGGTCGGCAGAGGCGTGTCAGGTGCCTGAAGTGGGAGGCCGCTAGCATTAAGGTTAACCAACCTTGGTCTGGTTACGCATGGCCATGTGCAATGGATCTGTCTACGTAGTCGGCCGTATTCAATGCAAGCGCCCGATTCTTCGCCAGCGGCCATGCGACGCCTCTCCAAAGCTTCGGATCGTGTCATCAAGCCATTGAAAACAATAGTGTTTGAAGGAATTGGGTGCCGTTGAGGCTGCCGGCCACGACATGGTGCGTGTTCGGTTTCTGCCCTCATCCCTCCATGCACGACACAATCATCAACTCAAGTTTTGCCGCCTTCTTCCACGTCAATCGAGGGGGGGGGGGGGGGGGGGGGACGGGCATGGGGCCCCCAACCGCCAACGTGCCCACACATTCGCGAGTCAGGCGACCGTCTATGGTGATGAGCCGTGTACGCGGGCATGCGAACTTGATCTACCGGACCACCGTCGGTCAGACTGAGCCGCTATCTCATCCTCCACAAAGTCCCTCAATTTCCGTCCATGCCTTGAGACAAACGCAGCTGCCGAATATAGATGATTGTGAGCTTTGCCTTGAGGCCCGTGTGCAGTAATTACGTTCTGTCCATATGTCTAGGCAACGCTGTTTGTTTCGTTCCATGTCGTCTTCTGGAAGCCGAGGCTTCCTCGCCGAGCAAGTAGTCGCAGTAGACAGACTGCGACCGCTTGAGACAAGAATAACGTCGGCTTTCCCATGTCGATTCAGGCTTTTTGGGGTCATCGTGGCGCTGCCGTCTGTGGCTAACAACAGTCGCGGGGGAGGGTCATCCGCAACCCACACCAGCAGACTTTCTTCATCGCCACTGCCCTTTGCGGCAACCGGCCGGGGGGCTTCAGACGTGGTGGGCGACTGCGGTCCTGTCTCTCCGTCGGTCTCTTTGTCACTTTCCCATACCGAGTCAAACTCTTGCATGCGGCATCGTCTGATGGCGAAACCGAACATTTGGGTGCCGGGCTCAACAGAGGTGCAAAGAGAGAGAGAGAATGAATGAAGAGGGGTGAGAGTCCGATCGCACACCTAAAACCTCCGCGCTCGACCTCGTCTCCCATTTCTCTTTGCTCTCTCTCTCTCTGTCTCTCTCTCTCTTTCTCTCTCGCATCGGAGGTCTGACCGATTCGGGCCATGGCGCCTTTTGATGTTGGTCTGAACTTTTGAATTTTTTTGTGTGTCCAAGAGGCGAAACCGAAAAAGTGTTTATTCGACCTGCGACATTGGCAACATGCGAGATGGACCAGTGGCAGCTGGGCTTGTGAGACGGAAGAGTGGCAAATCCGGATAAGAGACGACATTGAGCAGCTTTTCTTTTTCCCCGGCCATGGGACGTCGGGAGCTCCCCGAGGGCCAGGTCGGCGGGTCCCCGCGGCCCCGGAGGCAATGGTCCGCTTTTTTCACCACCGAGATCTGCTATTACGACGGAGCGGCGAGATGACTGCGGGCTCCTGCGATGAGTTGGCGAGTGTGCGCATGCACGCCGAGACGACAGGATTCCTGGTGGCTTTTTTCCCTTTCCTTTTCTATCCTTTCTTGGTTTCCTCTCCCTTCGGGATCAAACCTCCTTGGACTTGACACTCCATCGGGCTCGAATCCCATTGCCCGTGAATCCCATCGAACTCGAAGGATTCATCTATGATGCGGTGGCAGGATTCCCTCATTCAGCCTGACTCAGGTTCGAGCCCTTTGTTTGTCTCTTCATTTGGGGCAACCGGCTGGATAGGAGACAAGCAGGAACAGCGTCTCATGTAAGATCTTAGTGTACAGGGGGCTAATTACATCAATCAAACAGAAGGTTAAGCAACAATGAGGATGCGTTGCTAGAGTGGGATGAATCTCGCGGGTGAACTCGCCCAAAGTGTCTGTTTGTGAATGGCCTCGTCCGGCACAACACGGCCGTCGTATGCAGCCGTTTCCCCCCGTTTCCACGCCCATCATGTCCAACGGGAAGCAGAAAAAGGCGGCGAGCGGCCCTGGCGACGGCGACGTCGCTACGTCCGTCAAGTCGGCGGCACAGATTCCTCTCAACCTCGTCATCCTCTTCATGGGCTTGCGCGGCGACCTACAGCCGTCGCTGGCGGTTGCCGTGCTTCTCCGGCGGCACCACGGCCACCGCGTGCGCATCGCGAGCCACCCGCCGTCAAGGCCGCGGGCGTCGGGTTCTACTCGACCGGCCGGACGAACATCAAGACCATGATGGAGTGGCGGCGTCTGCCCCGCGAGGAGCTAAAGATGCTTGTGCCGACGATCAAGGAGGACTTCCGGGAGATGGGGATGAAGTGGTGGAGGGCCTGCGTCGACGACCCCGAGGGCGAGGGCGAAGGGGGGGTGCGTTCGTGGCGGACCTGGTCCTGTCGACGATGCATGTCTACAACCAGACGTCGGCGGTGGCAAGGCTAGGGGTGCCGCTGCACCTCTTCGGGATGAACCCTAGGATCTACTCCAAGGAGATCCCCCATTCGCAAGCGGGCTGGGCGCTGAAGAAGCCGAGTCGGGCGAAGAATGTTATTTCGTGGTGGTTCGCGGATGTGATGCGAGTCTTTGCTTGTTCTTGTTCTTGTTCTTGTTCTTGTTCTTCTTCTTATGCCTTGGTTCTGATCTACAATCTCCGCGGCACACAGAGCGGGAAAGTGGTACAGGGAGGGTGCGGACGGAGATGACAACAGAAACTGACCGCAGGCGACAGGTTCCTCCAGGTGATGAAGTCGGTCGTCAACGACGTCCGGGTCAACGTCATGGGGCTCGAGACCATGTCCTCCGCCTGGTGGCTGAGCCAGTACAACCTGATGGGCGTGCCCTGCACCTACCTCTGGTCGCCGCGCCTGCTGCCAATGCCGATGGACTGACCGGACAACGTGCGCATCTCGGGGTTCGTGTTTGACGGCGCTGGCGCGGTTCCTGGCGGCCGAGACGCCGCCGGTGTACATCGGCTTCGGGAGCATGAGGTTCGCGAACACGCCGGGGGTGTTCGCCGAGATGTTCGAGGCGGCGGCGCGGGCGGGCGTCCGGGTCGTCGTAGGTAGGGGGTGGGCGGAACTGGACAGGGAAGAGGCTGGGCGTCGCGGGTGAGCGCCATCGGGTGCGGGCCCGAGGCCGGGTTCGAGATGGCGGAGATGACGGAGGAGAAGTTTGAGGAGCGGCTGCGGGAGCTGCTGAAGCCCGAGTATGCCGCCGCCGCCGAACGGTTCGCGGAAGGGCTAAGGGGGGAGAGGCCCGGGGAGGAGGTCTACGTGGAGCAGATCGTGGGGAGGGTTGAGGCGGAGGGGTTGATAACCGAGGGGGCCGAGGCGGGAAGGGATCTGATTGGGGATATTTTGACGAGGTGGGATGAGAAGGAGAGGGCTTGATCGTTTCGGTCTCCTTCCGTGGTGGCCATCTGTGGTCCTCGGGCGTGGGCTCGTGGGTGGGGAAAGGCTATGCGGTTTCGACAAGGACAAGAAAAGTGTTGTCGAATGGCTGAAGACTAATGGAACAATAGCAATGTGCTCCCGATGCGGGGAGCTCTGAACGCGGCTACACCCCCCAGCCGGCGTGTGCTTACCATTCAGTCGCACGGCAGCAAGTCCGTCGTACGTGTATGGCGCGAGGGGCGTGATGGGTACTCTCCGATGCACCACGCCCCCCTCCCACGGTATTTGAGGTTCTGCGGGCAGCCGCCACCGGGCCACGTCAACATGCCCGCCATCAGAGCCCGTGCCGTGGCCCGTCGGGTTCGGGATGTTTTCCTGCCATGTGGCTTGCGACTGGGGGCTGTGTGTCACGCGATCGGTGTAGGATACGGACGGTCTGGGGAGCGTTGATGGCAATCATCCGACCCTTGCGGCGGTCCGTTGCCCTGGCCGCTTCAGAATATGGGAAACAGGGCCTTGGCACCTGGTCTGGTACCTGGTGTTACCATGTGCGCTCTCCCGATCAACAGGCCGCTTGGTGGCGATCTTGTCATGAGATGACAGCTGGAGATAGCATGATGTTGCGCCGTGATTGCCAACGTCTGGGCCTTGGAGGGATCAGGCTGTGTGTGTTGTCCCATGTGCCCTGCCGGTAATAGGCTCTCGAAGGGATTCAGTTTGCTGCGAATCATTCACCGCGTCATTGCCAAGCCGGCTGGTATTCATCTTGTAGCACGCGAGCGACGGCTTTGGTTCGACCATGCTCGTGGTACAGTTGATTTTATCGCCTGAAAAGTAAAGAAGAAAGGAAAGTGAGCAAACACATGTCGTATAACGACGGAGTTCTAAGAGAAACGCAGGCGTATCGTAAACTCTGATCAGTGTTGCTTATATTTCTCATGAAGTTAACATAACCAAGTTGCAGTAGAGCTGAGATTCCGTTGTGAGACTTTGCCATAATTGAGCAATGGGCTGGGTGTTTTAGCAAGCAATCCCTTGAACTGGTGGCTATATGGCACATGTTGTGCGGTGGGAGGGATATTAACGAGGACCAGTGGCTTTCCTACTATAACAAACCTCGGTTTACCGAAGTAGCATGAATGTGCTATCTGCGAATAGACATTATAGTCCTTTGCTAACTATTTGTCTAGTTGCGAAGAATTGCGGGCTTGTAGCGGATTCGGTCAAAATTCACCTATATACCGAGCGAAACGGTGTTGGATATTTACTTCCGCACAATCACCTGTCGTTAAGAAAACCATATATTATGCGGACGAGATTGGAAACAAGATATCGTCCCAAACTCACTAAATAAATAAGCAAATGAGTTTGTGATGTCCAAACCATGCAAGCAAGTATTGCTTGACGTGCTACATGAAAATCGAGAGACGAATTAATATCCTATTCAAAAAATCCGTTACTTGAGTTTAACTTACGATCAGGAAACAGCTACGGGGAAAAAAGAAAAGGAGTCTGTAAGGAGTTGTCATTCCAAGAATCGACGTTGTCTTTGTCTGCATCAGGTTTCGTCGTGGGTTGTCCGCTTAGAGGGGTTATGCATATATCGGATCGCCGGTCCACCCCACCTACCATTCTCGGCCATGACGCCTGTAGTGCTTAACGCGACTCCATGCGCTCGCTCCACGCGACTGTCAATCCGACCATCACCGTCAGCAGTGCTGCTTCTACACCCCGTCTACCGCCAACACGATCACTTTACCCGAGTACACGCATCCGTAGAACAGCCTACGCGATGAACACAACTCTACCCGACTCAAAATACCTACGACGACGACGCGGTCCTTTTGGCTGACCTCCATGACGCAACCACCACCTTCTGTACGTATTGCCATTGCTTGTTCCATGACCCTATTGCTGACTTCAAGGTTCTCAACAGACACCTACGCCTCGCCGATTTCTCCTGTCCAAGCGACCGCAGGCATCGCAACAGCAAACCCCTGGAAGCGCACCTCCAGTCTTCGCCGGCAGCCAACGCTTCCAGACCACACCGCGCTTCGCCCCTCCGTCGGCAACACAGCGACCGCCCTCAACACCTGTATTTCCAGGGACTTTGCGACCGTCTAGACATAGGGACCCTATCCACGATGCTTTGGACAGTTCCCCGACGGATGCGCCACTCCCTGGGACGCGATCAGCATTAGGGACTGGGACCCAACGGCATAACAGGATCGAGATCGACTCGGATAACGAGAGCGACTCACACCAAGAGCAAGACGGTGCCTGCCTACCACCGGCTGTTCTCGTAGCAAACGATTCGATCGAGATTGAATCTGAGCCGCCCAGCGTGTTGCACAGTGATACTGAGGAGAGAACGCCGAAGAGGAGGCGGATATCGATCTCGCCGGTGCCTAGTTGGCATCATGACGCCCAGGAAGATGTGGCCATGAGTCACGGTGATGACCTCGTCATGCAACATAACGAAGAATATTACGAGCACGAGGAAATCCCCGATGCCAGGGACGAATCCCCGTCCGATCTCGATACGCCACAAATGGGAGAGGAAGACCTGAGCATCCCCGACCGCCACGAGGGAGACATGCCGAAAATGCAGCCTACTTTTCGCCGAGCACCTCGCTTCAAAGTCTCGGGTGCCGAAACCTCTCGTCAAGAGGGCCTGCCGGAGGCCTTCTCGCCGCAGAGACGTGGAACAAAGTATGTCGCCGGAGGACTCGCGGCGGAACTACAAAGCTGGCTTGCGGAAGTCAAGGGCTGGACTGGCGGCGACAGACCGGCAGATTTGGTCATGAACATCGTCATTGACGAGCTGCGCGCTGGAAACAGAATGTATCTCGTCAGAGGACGAAGGATCGTGGAGGATGGGGAGGCCAGCGAACAGATCGCCGCGCGGCTGATGCTGGCTGGCGAAGGAAGGCTGACAGGATTGGGGCAGAAAGCTGCGGTCGTCGTGGGGAGTACGATCGCCATCTCGCAGCCTGCGTGGGAAGTTGAGCTCGACGGATCGCGGTGGGTTGTCGCGTGCGACTGGGCTGTCTCGTAGGCCAAGTTTTCCGGAATACATAAAACGCCTCAGTTCCATTACATATTTCCAGTGAAAGCCAATTGACGAACCGACCCCTGCAAGTCAAAACTGCAACTGGGAAAAATCCACGCCCTGGTTGTGGGCCGGACTAACAGGTGCGAACAAGTACATTTGAACTCTTGTTACGCAACTACCTAGGGGGTGTTGAACTAGGTGTAAGTATACATTCTATAATAATTACTTACTCTCCACCATGACTGTTCCTTTTTATCATCCCACTGTTCTTTTGTGACGCGCATCGATTGGTGCATAAGCTGGCTAGTTGTATGGATAGGTAAACCCGTAATCTCGTATGCCATGCTACTCATTCCAGCGAGCTCATTCGCCAAAACGACGTGCTGTCCCACAAATCTCACCTGGGCCATCTCGCGTCAGTCAGCGCGCGCGCAGCTAGCTGCAAGCTGCCGCCAACGACCCAAACGTCAACCGAGTATTTCCCAACCCGAGCGTTCGAGGTACATTGCTTACAAGGGCGATGTCATCTGCCAACTCTTCGGGACCCTCGAAATCATGACGTGGCTGGCCCTCCGAACGGCCGCCTTCGCGCGGGCGTCCGCCGGCCTGACCTACCGGCCGGGTCTGCGGCCCTATTCGGCCACCGCCGGCGCCGGCGACTCGGACCCGCTCCGGATCCTCTTCTGCGGCTCCGACGACTTCAGCTGCGCGGCGTTGCACGCGCTCAACGCCGAGAAGGAGCGGAACCCCGGACTCATCGAGTCGCTCGACGTTGTCGTTCGACCGGGCAAGCTGTCTGGAAGAGGGATGAAGAAGATTCGCGAGGGTATTGCGTCTTGGTTCCCTCCCCTCCTCGTCAGCAGGAGTGAGGATCGGCGAGACTTGAGCTGACAATGCATGCTAGTGCCATTGAAGAACCTCGCCGAGAAGCTTGAGCTGCCGATTCACGAGAGGGACACGTTTACCGGCTGGCAGGTACCTTGACCTACGTCTCAAACCACTCACATTTGTACTGATGCACATAGCCACGTAACGACGTCAACCTCATTGTCGCTGTCTCCTTTGGCCTGTTCGTGCCGCCAAGACTACTGAGAATAGCCAAATACGGTGGACTCAACGTTCACCCGTCCCTTCTCCCAGAGTAGGCAAACTGTCATATCATCCCCTGAACGTGTCGTGACTGACACGACTCTCAGCTTCCGCGGCCCTGCACCGCTTCAACACACTCTCCTCCAGCGCCGCACCCACACTGGCATAACTCTCCAGACCCTCCATCATAAAGCATTCGACCAAGGCACCGTTCTCTCCCAGACGCCGCTGCCCGGCATCCCGATCCCGGAGAACTGCACCACGCAACGCTTGCACGACATCGTTACCCCGCTCGCCGCTGAAATCCTTGTCGATGGTCTGCGGAAGGGATTACACGTCCCCCCGTTGAAAGATGTCGGCTGGCAACCCAGCGAAGAGGAACAGAGGCAGCTCAGCCACGCGCCCAAGGTGACGAACCATGACCGCCAAATGAACTGGCCCAAGTGGACCGCTGACGACGTCGTGCTGCGTCAGCGTGTGCTGGGTCCGGTTTGGTGCTCGGCGTACCACCCCGACAGCCGGAAAATCATGAGGCTCAAGTTCGGTGACGCCGAGGTTGTCGAGCGTCCCGACCGGATCAACCAACACTACAGACGATGCTCTCTCCGCAAGAAGGGCGAGCTTGCTGTCGAGGATGTTCCCGAGGAAGACCGAGACGTCGAGATGATTTCCTGGGTCTGGCAACCGGAAGGGAAAGCGCAGGACCGCGAGTCGTGGGTGGCTCATCGCATCCCTTTCTTCGAGCATGGGGACGGGAAAAGCATCCTGATCCCCTCTGCCGGTGGCACTTGCCTCAAACTGTCGACGATCACCGTCGAAGGTTCGCGGCCCAAGCCAGCAGTCGCAGCGGTCAGTGGTTTCGGCAAAGTCACCAGGGACGAAGATGATGACAGCAACAGACCAGGTGGGGTAGGCGATGACTTGGGGCCATCAATAGTTGGAGGCCTCGCATTGTCCATATTCGATCTCTAAAAGGGTTCGCGAAGATTCGAATCGGTGTCGCTGTAATACTGCCAACGTTTGCAATATCAGAGGATAATATCCCAGCGCAACACTTGCCAAACGTAGTGTACCAAAGTAGTGTATATTATAAGCATACTTCTCTTCGAATTAGAGGTCCTTACAACTATGTTCTTATTGGCAATGCTCTCATGGCAACCTCCGAAGGGAATATACTTCAATGGCTTCTCGGTTCCTTAGACCTGGAGCGTCTTCGGTCATTGGCTGCTCTTCCTCAAAACGGGGTTGGCCAACCGCAATGTTTGTTCAGTAAGTCGGAATTCAGCCATCATAAACTACACGTAGGTGCTGATGCGTTAAAATGGGTTATTTCCAAGGCAAACATAGTCCTATGATGGTTGTAACGAACTCAAGACTGCAGCCGCTAGATCCGGCAGGTTCCTGTTTGCCCACATAGGTTGGTACCAACATATGGCAAGGGCGACACAGAGCACTCTTGAACGGCCGCTCCTTCCTCGAAAGCACCTTTACCTCTCTCAGCCCATCTCCCACTTCACCACCGACCTTCATAAACAAATCCCTTCCCCATCCTTTCCCTTGTCTTTCTTCTCCTTTCACCTTTCCGCCAACGCTCACGACCCTTGACTGCCATCTCCGCAAGGAAAGGTAGGTGCACTGAAACATTGCATTATCTCTATAATCTATCAGAAAGGAAATGAAAACTGACGTTATCAGAGGTACTTTCTCGGCCTCCCCAGTCAGTCGCCTCTCTCAACACCCACCCTAGCCAGTCTTGGGTACGTCAGGGACATTATGACGTTTCCAGAGATGGCCGAAACTGCCGACATGCGGTCCTGCGACTCCTCGGGAGAAGAAACACCTCTTGCCGTCCACCACTTGCCCGGCAAATACTTGTTCCCTTCTTGGGTCCAAGGGGGCGGGGAGAAAAGCAACAAACAGAACCAACCGTGCTCCCCGCCAGCCCAGAAGATCGACCAATCCGTGAACCAATTTGAAGCATCTGATACAGCCTCGACACCCAAACAGCAGGGTCCGTTCAGTAAGCAGCTTCCTCGGTGGTTGGAGACATACAATATTCCTGTCTTCCGCCGACCAGCGACCCCGATGCCGGTCCAGAAGAGCCTTGCGGACACGCTCCCCGGACGTGCCTGCCGAACCCCTTCGGTGCCGCGATCGAATGCGCCGTCCTTAAGCGATCGTTCCGTGACTGTGAGAAGTCAGTCCCATGACTACCAGGACAACCTTGTCCAGCCGAGCAAGCCTCCCAAAAACTCGAGTTTAAGCAACGACGAGAAGTCGTTGGCGCAAATTCACATGTTTGGCACATCTACGATGCTTTGTTCGGATGTTCTCAGCTCGATTGAGAACAATCAGTCGGCTAGAAGTCCGTCGTCCAATCAAGGAGTCATTTCCTCAAGCTCAGACAACTCGTTTGGAGACCAAGTATTGAGCGACCGCAGAATGGGATCCTCCGACCTTTCTCCCACGGTCGCACAGTTCCGCAGCACAGACTTGAATGGTCCAGATGAGAAGCACCTTCCCAATATGCGAAGCCCGTCCTGGTCGCCGCTAACAACGCCTCCGGAATCCCCGCTTACGCCAATGACTGACATCGTTGACGAAGACGTCGACTGTCGTGGAACCCCTCCTCAGCAGACTTCACCGGCTGGACGACAGCCATGTAACCAAACTTTCGACTCCAGGACGGTCGTACAGCAAGAAGGACTCAACAATCACTCACCCCGCACCCCGTCCCCTCAAAGATCCGGCAAACCCAAGCCCCGGAATTCCCGAAGCCGGGTCAAAGGACAGAACGTCCGGGGTCACGCCAACGGGGGTCGTCGACAAGCAGCTCCCACGCGCTGGTCGCCAGTTATTCCGTGGTCACCCAACCGGAAAGCGTCCTTCCATTATGATGTGCAGCAGAGACTCGCTGTCGCCACTCGTGGGACTCACATCGACAATGGTCTCCTCAAAGTGACCCTTGAGTATTTTGACATTTAGAGACTGGCTTGGTCTTTGGCAAATCATATACTACGAGTGGATCTATTCGAACTGCTTCGCTATCCTGGTTCTTTGCAATAGTAAGTTTTCAGCTCGTTTCCCAGTTCACGGATCGCGGTCTTTGGCTTACAGTTTCAGTTACTTCCAGGCATGGAAACACCTGCACATGGTTCCCGGCATAGAATGGTTTCTTACGCTGACTGCTCAGTTTTTATTCTTTCGTTCTTTGGTAGGATCCACTATCCCGATTTTTTTCTGGTTCAGAGCACTAACTTCAATCCAACGAGCTTTCGTATTTCGTGCTCCTTGCCCAACTTGAGTTGCGCGTCTATTTATAGATTTGAGCAGCCCCGAACACTCAGGATAGAGTCCCTGTCTTTCACAATCACATCAACGATAAGCGCTGCCGTACTGGGAGTTGCGAAGATCTTAATACACTTAAGAAGCACACAGGTGTCCTTGGATTCCATCCAAAATTAGCCAGACGGCAGAAGACGGACCAGGTTACACACAAACTAGCTGGTAACGACAGTAACTTTCGATAATTTTCTTTGCTCTACTAACAAATTACTTCTGAACCACTCACTCATTACTCATGAAATATGATCATAACTTGCAGCTCATCTAACGTAGTGCTGACTCGAGTCAGTTCCACGCTGAGCTATCGGAATGAGTGAAACACTAAGATGTAATCCCGCGATAATCAATCGTGGTTTTGTACAAGACGCGCACATGTACCAATATTGCAGCGAACGATACCTGTCGCTTTCGCGTTGTTACTCCAGACCGACGACCAAACAAGGCCAGCGATCGAGCTCCAGCTCGGTAGTGAAAACCCACTTTACATCAACAAGCCGACAACAACGCTGACGACGGCAGCCAAGCTGAGAGCACCAGCGGCTCTAACACCGGCGGCGCCGCTGTCGATGCCGTTGTTGGTGTTGGACTTTCCGCCCTTATCGCCGGCCTTGCCGTCCTTCATCTTCTGGCAAACGCCCATGAGTGTTGAGTTGTTCATCATCTCGTTGAGCTTGGCCTCCTTCTTGGCGGCCTTGGCCTTGAACATCTCGATCTTGGTGGTGTTGCCGTTGAACTTCTCATTCAAGGCGGTATCGTTCTTTGAGAGCGCAACGAGCTTGCTGTAAAAGTTGACGTGGTTAGCCGATGTTCATTACCGGACTGCTAACAACGCCTTGCAGGTGTACTTACTTCAGCTTGTTCATCTGCCTGCATTCTCCCATGGTGGTTTTCGCCGAGCAGTACTGAAGAAGGGTCTGGTTGCCCTGCATTTCGGTGAGCTTGGCCTTGCCCTGCTGGGCCCAGGACTTGAGCTTGTCGGCCTTGGTCGCGTTGTTCTTTGTGACCTCGTTCAGGGCAGTCTCATTGGCAACCAGCTTTTGCAGCTTGTCCATGCGGTTCATGAAGCGACACTGCCCATTCTCTTGCTGAACGGCGCGGACCTGGTCGCAAGTTGCCATCAAGGTTGCGTTTTGCTTGGCCATGTCGAACTTGGGCTGGATCTCAGCTGCCTTCTTCTTGATCATGTCGATCTTGGTGGCGTTGTTGTTCGTGATCTCGGCCAGGAGAGTGTCATTGGCGGCAAGCTTCACCAGCTTCTCTTCCTTCAGAAAGCGCTTGCACTGAGCCTCTGTCGAGTTGCGGCCGCCGCCGTCGCCACCTCCGCTGTGATCCTTGGCCAGGACCGTGAGGGACAGGAGGGGCATGAGGAGGAATGAAAGCTGCATGTTGGCGGTTGATGATAAGGGACTGTTTAGGCGCTGGTGGTGGTGATGTTGAAAAGAAGGCGGTCCGGCCGCGGTGGGGAAAGAAATAAGAAGAGAAGAGAAGGGATCTGGATATGGTGACCGCAGAGCGCAGAAGGATCAGGAGAGGAGAGGTCGGGGAAGAGACGGCTTAGTCTTATACCAAACCCTCTTCTACACCCCACTGGAGCGACTGGCTACTATACCCTGTCGGTCTGCAACCCTCCTTGGGGTTCCGTCCGATTACAAGCCCGCGCTTCCCTTTACGGCACTCGCACGAAACCAGAAGACCAAACGCACACTGAACAGCAGAATGGCCGCCCGCTGTTCAGCGAATCGCCCTTCAGATGGCATGTCTCATACCCCTCATCCGCTACGCGGTAACTGGGCCGGCGGCGTCCGCCAGCAAGACTTTCTCGCGCTCTCGCTCTCGACTCTCTCTTGGGCAAGGACGGGGCTGAGTTGGATGACGAGAGAGAAACCCAAATCCCCAAAAAGGCATCGGCTGCCAACTCAAATGGCCCTTGACGGTAACTACCATGCATAGCCTTGGCCCGGGCTCTGTTTCCCCGTCTTGTACCCGTCTAATCCAGCGGCGGCATCTGCCGTCAACAACCCATATCGCCACGGGTTGAGCCTCAACCAAGCGTTACGAAACCGACATCATTGATGATTATTTCTTTTCTTTTCTTTTTCCCCTCTCTTTTTTCTGCTGAAGAGTTATGTTCCACGCTAACGACCTGACGTGTCCTCCCATGCGTCGGAAAGTGGGCGGGAAGTGCCATGTTTGTTTTTAGTGCGAAGAGGGAGAAACATCACGGACTCCTCTCTCTCTGTCACACACACTTGGGGTCGATATGTTTTCGAAAGGCAGACGCATTTACCCATGGCAGGCTGCTTGATGGTGTGGCATCTGGCTGACGCAGGATTACTACGACACCTATCCCCCGGTGAGTATCTTTAAGTGCCTCAAGATGAGGCTCAAACGGCACGTTTTGGCGGGCCCCCTCTTTCTCCAACGTCCATCCTGGCACCCACGCATTGTCCGTTTCAGACACCCAAGCCCGGACGCGGCGAAACACTGCTGATCGATCGACAGCACGACCAGAACCATGGAGAAAGCCAGGGCCAGCTCGCCTGTCGAGCCATCTCGGTCTTCAGGCACGCCCCAAGTTTTAGGGTCCCAGGGAGGGGAACCAATCACGCCCGGTGGAAAGCCCGTAGGTATTCCTATTGGGTGTCTCTCTGTCCGCGGCCCTTGACCATCCCGGTCCAGTCGATTCCCTCGGGCACCACCAGCCGAATTGCCCAGCCCCAGAAAACCAATGAGTCCATATTCGGACTACGGCGGCGCCGTTCGGCCCAGGGACCCTGCAGGCGCCTTCGAACCCTGAGGAGCGTCGGCAGAAGTGCGCACCAGAAGCCTGCGTGCCAAGAGGATGATGGACGATGTAACGCTGCGAGCAGATCCAAACGCGCATCCCATCTCGCCTTGCCCGCCCTGTGGTGGGTGGTTCTCGTTACCAAGCTTCTCGCGCATGCCCTTCTTCACGCCACTGGAGCCCGAACGACCAGCTCGGCGTACAAGGTAGATCAGCTCTTCTATCTTGGCAATCGCGGCTGAATGCAGCGTGCCTTGGAGTTTGGGGACAGAGTTCTCGAGTTGATATCTCGTTCTCACGACATGAGATTGCAACTCTTGACGGGACGCCGTGCGAAGGGGTTAAGAATAAAGGGACCTATTCTTGGCCGAGGCGTCGAGAGGGGCTCGTGTTCTCTGGCCCGACCTGTCCTGTCTGATGGGGACCCTTGTACCGGCCTATGTCGTCTCGTGCCTCGTCATCTCGTCGTCGGACCTACCCAACGGCGATCCGGCTGGCTCCTTTGGGACCTCTTGATCTCGAGCACCTTACTCTATAGCGGTCGAAAGACGAGGGGGCGAGTCTGTTGTCGTCCGAAAAGGGACAAAAAAAAAATCAGAAAAGAAGGGGGAAGGGAAACCCTGATGAAGACGTTTCCCGTGTCATCCATTTGCGGCTGCATCAGCATCGCGTCAGCAAAGGCAGCATGCGCGCGCAGCGCGAGAACATATCGCTGCCGCTTCGGCGAAAATCCCGCGTCTCAGCCATTGACGGGGAAGAGGGCTCAAGAATGGGTAGATCTTTTTTGCCGCACCTCCCCTTTGGCCGTAGGACTCTCTTTTCTTGCAAACGATTGGGCCTGGAGCGTGCGAGCGAGCGAGCGTGCGAGCGTGCATGCTTCCGCTGTCGCATGCTGCAGTCCCCCCGCCCGCCCGATGCCCGTGATCGACACCCCCGCGGCGTTTCCTCTTGGCCAGAAGTACCCGCTCCCAAGTTCCCCATGTTGTCTCGCCCACCGAGCGAGGAGGAGGGGCCCCCGTTTTGCCTCCTACACTAACCAGTGACAGTGCAATACTGTATCGGAAGAGAAAGAACAAGGCGGGTGGGTACAGGCGCGCACAGTCAGGCCTGCTTCCCCAATACAACATGGGAGCAGCGAGTAGAGCATATCGGGGGGGGGCAGGAGGAGGAGGAAAACGGGGTGGTCATCGGCGACGCAAACCGAGACTAAGACAAGACGTGTGTCAAGTCGGCAGACTAGGGGGGGGACAACGGACGAGTCACGTACAGGGGAAAATGGTAACCACGCGCTACGCAACTCTTCCTCCCGCGGGACCCAGGATCCCTGCTCTCCTGACTGCCGTTCATCAGGGGGACGGCATACTAGGTATAGAAGATGATCGTCCTTCGCGTACAGACTTCACCTACTGAGGAAGCCAAATGGAGAAGGAAATTCACTTTCACCCAGACGCATGTGGAGAAGGGGGAAGGTACGTAGTAGGCAGACGTGTCCCCCCCCCCCTCTCTCTCCCTAGTTCATGGGTTTGAAGGGCTAGAAATAGCCGGGCCTGCCGCGACGTTTCCTGGTTTCCGACTTTTTTTTTGCACGGCATGGTACCACGGTCAAGACTTGGGAGGGGAAGAGAGGAAGTGAGAAGGGAGGATCGGCATAATAGAGGAAAGAAAGAACAAAACACGAAAGAAAGATTTTTAGGGATTGGGGGGGGGGAAACCCTGTTGTTCCAGGGCGAGAGAACTGCCCTTTGAAAACCCGAAAGTGTCGATTCAGAAAAGTTTACCATGACATGGCGTTGCGATAGCAGCAGCAGCAGCAGTCAGCCACGAGAGTTTTTCGATGACCGGTATAATTACGTGACGAGCATGCAAGCGCAAAGGAAGTTTGTTGGGGGGGGGGG
>JASUDE010000066.1:31016-58280 GCA_034509685.1 Colletotrichum cereale | reverse complement strand
GGGGGCGGGGAGGGAAAAAACTATTACAACTTTTGACTCGGGCGCGTCCGACGAGGATTCGTTGTCCGCCGCCCTCCTCCCGGAGCCTCCGCGTCAGCTCCTTACCTCTCTCTCTCACACACACACTCTCTGTCCATGCCTCTTCCATGTCTCCATCTCCTTGTTCTTGCTTTCGGCCCTATCCAGGCGTAAATTGCCCGACCAGCCCCGGGCCGCGCTACCGGAAACGGGGAAGAGGGAGCTTTGACAACCGCGCAGGAACCCTACTTGTGAGTTCCGGGCGCCCGCTCGTTTGCCCACTCACCTATCCTATCCCTCCCCTCCCCTCGGGTAAATGGATTTATCCCAGAGGCGAATTTACCCAAAAACCTCAATCATAAAGTGGTACTCGATCTTGCTCCCGTCGTGCCGCCCCCGCACCGTGAGCTGCCGGCACTTGTCCGCCAGGATCTCCCCGACGACCGGCGCGCCGCAATAGAACACGCCCACCTTGAGCTCCTCGTCCTCCTCCTCCACATCCCGCCTGGACGACGAAGGCGGCGACGACGACGATGATGACCCGCCGCTAGCGCCCCGGGAGGGGCCGTCTTTGCCCCCACCCACACCTCCACCACCATCTCCGCCGCCACCGGTGGCGCTGTTGGCGTCGGCGTCGGTCCGGCCCTCCTCCCCGGTCTTCTTCTCCCCCCCGCCGTCTAGGCCGCCCTCGATGGCGCCCGCGTTCGCGTTGGTCCGCTTGCTCGCCCGGAACCGCCGCATGTCCTCGTAGTGCCGGTCCAGGATGTCGTCAAAGTCGGGCCGGCCAAAGTGCGTGGGGTTCAGCAGCCCCGTCAGCGGGCTCTCCGGATGCTCGTCGGTGCGGTGCATCTCGAGCAGCCAGCGGTATACGTGCGTGACGATGTCGCGGCGCTTCTGCGTGACGTGCGTCGCGACGCGGATGTCGAGGTGCTGGTCGGCGCCCTCGTGCCGGCGGTGCCAGTCCTGGCTGCGCGAGACCGAGTTGAGCAGGTCGGCGATCCAGAGGAGGTAGTTGCGGTCCCGGACCGTCCAGTGGAAGTCGACGCGGCGGTAGTCGGCCGCGAAGGCGAAGGCCTCCGACGGATTGGGTGCCTTCTTAGGGTCGTTGGCGTCGGGGGCCGCCGTTGCCTCCAAGTCCTTCCTCTCCGGACTGCCGGCCGTTTTCTTCTCCGACGTGACGGTGGTCTCCGAGTCGTGGCGGTGCTGATGCTGGGAGGCGTGGTCGTGGTCGTGTGTCGGGCCGCCGTGCTCCTCGTCGTCGCGGGCCTGCAGGTCCGCGAGGATGCCCGAGAACGGGGTCACGCCGATGCCCGAGCCGACGATGATGGTGTGGCTAAAGTCGTAGAAGCGCTGGGCCGGCGCGCCAAAGGGGCCGTTGATGCCCACGTCGATCTCGGCGGTCCCCGAGTCCCCGCCCAGCCCGCGCAGCCGCTTCGTCCAGTTGCCGTCCGTCTTGATGTGCAGCTGGAACTCCCGGCCCCGGCAGATGGAGACGGTGAAGGGGTGCCACTGGAAGGTGCTGAGCGCCGGCACCTGCAGGAAGACGTACTGACCGGCCTGGTACTTCCAGATGCGCTCGCTCGGGATCGTGGCCGTGATCTCGACCGTCTCGCCGTCGAGCACCTTGAGGGTCGCCCTGATCTTGTGGAAGCCCGTGCCGACGCGGACGACGCGCTCGACGAGGATGAGCAGCGTCGGGAAGGCGAGGAAGTAGCCGAACATGGGCCACTGCATCAGGTGCGCCGTGCCGTGGGCCATCATGAGACCGATGATGGGGTACATGAGCAGGTGGCCGAGCTGGAAGACCTCGTAGTTCCAGTTGCGCACCCTGGGCAGGCTCAGCAGCGCGAGGACGTAGAAGGAGCCGAGGGCGGCGATGCCAGTGGCCCCGGGCAGGGTGCGGACGTAGCTGGCGTAGGAGAGCGGCACCATATCCGGGCCGAGGACCTCGGCGACGCGGTCCTGGTTCGCGGGCCGGCTGCCGTGGTAGAAGGTGCCCGTCAGGTGGCCGATGGCGTGCAGCGTCGCGAAGGAGAGGGCGGCGATGGAGATCTTGATGTGGAAGGACTGGCTGAGGTCCCAGTTGACGAAGCGCGAGATGTAGTAGGAGCGGCGCATCCAGGTGGAGAAGTAGCGCGACATGCTGAGCAGGAGGAAGAAGAAGGTCATGTACAGCATGCCGGCGGCCGTCTTGGCCATGACGATGCCCCAGCCGAAGCCGGCGCGGTACTGGGTCTGGGTGACGTACTTGACGCACTGCCAGACGCCGAAGGCGAGGGTGCAGCCGGCGACGAGGGCCAGAAAGGCGATCTCGGGCCCGTGGACGGCCCAGTAGGCGCGCAGGCGGCGGGACAGGCGGAGCTTGCGGACGTAGTCCTTTTGCGAGTCCTCCGAGTCCTTGTCCTGCTTCAGGGAGGGGATCTTCCACTCGCGGACGCGGGCGGCGAAGTCGGCGCGCGGGATGCGGCGAGAGCGGCTCCTCTCGTCGGCGGCCGGGTCCGAGGTAGTGCTCGGGTGGGAGCCGGGGAGGCCCATGATGGTGCGGAGGAACTCATGGCGGAGGCGGTTCTCGTCGCGCGAGTGCTGCTTGGACGAGAAGTCGTGGGGTTGGTCCTTCTTCCGGATGACGTGGTGCGGCTTGGCCTGGTTCTGCGGAGCGAGCGCGTCGTGGGCGGCGTCGAGCTTGGCCTCAACCTCGTCGTAGTCGATGTAGCCGTCGTCGTTGTGGTCGAGGTCGTCGAGAAAGGAGTTGATTTCGTCTTCGGCCAGGTACTGGACTCCCTCGTCGGGGTTCGTGACGGGGTGGTCAACGGCCGCCATCAAGGCTTGTGGTCTGTGTGCCCGTGTGGGTTTTCTTCCTCTTTTCCTTCTTCACACGTTGGGCTCTGTTGACAAGAGATGGGATAGTTGTCAGTGGGAAGGTGAGCCTCCCGGGAAGGTGAAAGGGGAAATAGTAGACGGCGGTTCATGATGTATTTGTACGAATCTGTCCGCTACGGGCTAAGGGTGTTCGGTTACGGCCATTTTCACTTGGCTTCTTGGCGGTGATCTCCCCTTGATTTTATCAGTTCGGTCCCCTATGGTGTTTGTCGGATTATGGTCATGGTATCTTTTTTTTCCCCAGTGGACCGCGTCGTTGTACGTCAGCCGGGGAACGAGCCAAGCTTCTTGGTGGTTTGACGCGGGTGGTGCGCAATACCAAGCAATACCAAGACCTCGCGCGCAGCCCAGCGCACAGGTGAGATCATCACTCAGTTATCACGGCGTCGCCTAGCGTAGAGCCCTCCCCCGTACAGGGCTCGGCAGAGAAACAACGTGTTATGGGCACAGCTGCTTCGCGGCGAGGTAGACGGATCCCAAGCCATGGATGTATGTGGTAGGCCATGGACGGTAGTGCGCGTTCCGTTCGGGGGTTGGAGGGTCTAAACCGGGAAATGGGCCCAGTCGGGTCGTCGTTTGCTGGCATCCAATCTTGAAGCCGCAGGTTTTTACTGGCGGCCCCGGACCTGGCACAATGCTATGCAATTTGGCCCTTCTTGGCGCCTTCTTGGGGGTCGGATACTCATTGTCTGGCGTGTTGCGTGTTCGATTGAAAGAGTCCCGCCGTCACTACCTGCTGTCATTCGCAGGAGCTCTGATTGGATGAGATGAACAAGGTTTGGGCCCGATAAGCTGTGGGCTTTTGGGTCATTGCGACGCACGGACTATTGACGTCAGAACTCGAGTGGCAGACGTGCTTAGGTAAGTGAGTATCCTTATCCCCACTTCGCCGGGGGCTCCCGCTCCTCGGGCCCGGCATCTGCCGGCCGTCTGTGCCCGCCATTTGCGAATTTGCGTCCGAGAGTGCCTGAGTAGGTAGGCAATGTGTACACAGTAACGACAAAAAAAGAACCATTGAAGCAAACGATCTGGCACTCGTCTAGCGTTTGTGGCCAGCTGCACCGGATGTCCTATTCATGTCTTATCTATACAGGCCGTCCCCAGCGTCGCGTGTCATCCCATAAAGTGCCATGCCAGTGTGACAACAACAGGTTTTGGGCATCTGATAGTTCATCCGTCCAAACGGAGCTCGTCTTCGTCGCCCCCAAAAATACATTCGTGGTTCCCTCCCGGCACTCGCAGCGAGCAAGCAGAAACGCGGCCCCTCGTCGACACGACGACGCGCGGACCAATGAAGACGGAAGAGTCCCAGGCACGAGTCCCGGCATCAATTGTGTAGCCTGGAGTAAGTGGGGCCACCCTCCCTCTTCAATATCGCATCGCATCACGGCGGCCTGCGACGCGGGTTCCCCGCCGGCTTGGGTTTCGATCCCAATATATCTGGCCGGAGGCCAACCCGCCTCCTCGCTACACCACACCTCTCAGCAAGACAGCATTCTATTATTCTCTCTTTGTAAGATCAAAGTTCCCGAAGAAAACGAATCTGGTCCTATAAAAGGGCAGAACAAATACCTTACCTCTCGTCACGTCGTGAGCGACCCGACCCCACTCCGCCAAACAAACACAGGGGACCAGGAAAAGGACCCCCAGATCCCCCCCCCCCCCCGCCAAGCATTTTCGCCAGCCCGCCGCCCTGATTTTACCCCGCCATCGCCCGTCAGGAGTGAGAGCCTCCTCAGCCCCGGCCCAACATCACCTCACACCCTTTCCCACCGCCACAACGTGTACATAGCAAGCATATATACACAACCACCGCAGATCCCGCACCACTAAAGCAAAGGCCGGATAGGGTGATCAAGCGAACGGAAGAAGAAAAAAAGACAATAAAGGAGAAAGAATAAAAAGAAGAAGAAAGCCATGGCGTCCCCGACAAAGGACCGCATCACCTGCCACGTCCTCGACACCTCGGCGGGCCGTCCCGCCCGGGGCGTGCGCGTGCACCTCTCGACGACGGTGCCCCCCTCCTCCTCCTCCTCCGCCGCCGGCGTCCTCCGCGAGTTCGAATCCCAGACCGACGACGACGGCCGCGTCAAGGCCTGGCTGCCCTTCTCCGACGCCACCGCATCAGGCGAGGTCCCCGTCTACACCCTCGAGGACGTCCTCGGCGACCTCCAGGGCCCCTCGCGCTGGACCCTCCGCTTCGACACCGCCGCTTACTTTGGCGGCGACGACGCCACCTTCTTTCCCGAGGCCGTCGTCGTCTTCACCGTCCGCGAGGGCCAGCACTACCATGTTCCCCTGCTGCTGAGCCCCTACAGCTACACCACCTACCGTGGCAGCTAGATCCGTTTTACCCTGCCGTGGGGAAGGTGGGGCTGGGATGGACAGGAGGGAGGGAGGGAGAAATATTCTTTCTGTGGAGGGGTATGTTCGGACTGGGGAGACTAGCTCCCGGGGGTAGCCGTCGGATGATGGACCAGATGAAAAGCACATCTGAAAGAGGTGTTCGTGCACATCGAGCATGGAAACATGCCAACAAGAGGGGGGGCGAGAAATCCAGTTTGCAAGAAACCTGTAACGTAATGATACATTTATGGAAATACTGGTTAACGATAGTATGTTTATTGTCCCTTGAAAGTGATGCCCATTGTGATGAAAAATATACCAGCCAGCAAGGCTAGCATTGACGACGATGATGACGATGAGGGCGATACCAAGTATGAGGACTCCTCCTCCCGACAATACATTTTTGTCGCCATTCCGTTGCTCCCGTAACCCAAAAACCGGGTCCCGAAGCCAGCCCACCGATCCCGGCCCGAATCCCAATCCCAATAACAATAACAATAACAACCCCAAATTAACAAAATATCAAGATAACTCCGCGCTTGTGCTGTAGGTGTCTGTTTTACAATCTTTTCGGCCGTTTCGTCATGCGTGGCGCATCGTGTTGATAGCCCGCCGCCTACTCCCTCTGTCGTTCAGGAGCGCTTAGCCGGGTTCGCCCCTACTTCCGTAGGCCGAACTTCTTCAATAAGCTGTTCCTCCGGTTGCTCCCACTCTGCGCCGACAACACGGGCGAGAGGTCGCCGCCGCTGTGGGAGAGGATGCTTTCGGCGCCGTCTTTACTGTACGGGCGGCCCACGGGCAGGCTAAAGTGGCTGGCGTTCGAGGGCCCGTCGGCATCGAATAGGGCCTCGGCTTCGGTCTCGGCTAGGGCCTCGTGGCTGTAGAGGGCGGCCATTTGCGGCGTGATGACGCCGTGGCTGATGGTGCGCCTGTGCTTTTGAAGGAACGAACGCCGCGTGCGGGCCATTACTCGTTGGCCGCTAATGTCGTCTTGCGAGATGACGGCGTCGGGTGACAGGTTGGCGTCGGGATGGGGCAACGTGGTGTTGCGTTCTGATAGTTGTCAGATTTTGTTACTTTTTATAACAAGTAGTTCCAGTGCATGAACAAACTCACCTCCATTGAAGGGTTCAGGGAAGCCAGTGTCCCGAAGACTAGCCTGGCTCTTGGTCGACGGGCTTCGTGGTGCGTTGGTCATTGTGTAAGGCTCTGCGAGTAAAGACGTGATCTTAGTTAATTGTGGGGGAGAATAGGCAGTAGTGTGACAGTATAGTGTGGTCGGGTGGTGGTGGTGGTGGTGGTCGCAGGGCTGATGTTCAATGGAACAGCTTGTCGGGGTTGTAGTGGTAGATATGGAAAGACTGGGGGGGAGCAGAGAACAAGAGGACAAAAGGAGAAAGTGATCTCTTTGTGACTGGGTGACGGTTGGTTGAGAAAACTGGAATTCCGAGTATGAGAAAAGAGAGGGAAACAAAGACGGAGATGAATGATAGGTGAAGACTGAGGCAAAGGGCGAGACGCCGCCTGGATTCCGTGGTTGTCCCCGGTCGGTGTTGGGAGTTGCCGTTCGATCCTTTTAGCGTCTTGGGCAATTACGAATCCCCTCCCAAAAACGACGGTACCAGCTAGTGAGACCGGCGACCCCAGGAACGAGACGAGAGCAGTGGCAGTAGCAGTGGGCAAATGAGACTCGGCACTGGTAAAATAAGATGCCCTTTGGGTACAGTAGGTACTGTAGGTACTACACTCAAAGCAACCACAGGATCTGGGGCGAACGGGGGGCAGGGGAGGGCAGGGGGATGGGAGGGGATGGACACGGTATTTAGAGCAAAAGGTTGCAGTCCAGAGTCAGAAAGTCAAGCAAAGCAGGTGGGTGTGGCCACTGGCCTATGCGCCGCATCTGGAAACACGTAACGCTGTTCCGCTTCCCGGCTCCTGTGCGCCGATGTTTGGCTGCAAAGTGCGGGTTATGCTTCGTTTTTGCTCGGCCACGGGCTTCCGCTTACAAGGGCAGACGAGGTGGTGAGAATGTGCCAAATGACTGGCCGCAGTGCTGTGCTGTGCCGTGCTGTGCAGAGCTACTGGCAAGCCGTCTGGGTTGGGATGGAATGGGTGGGGGGGGAGCAGACACGCTGTGCCTCCTCTTAGTTGTTTTCTACGCCTCGGAATGGCCGCAAGGCAGAGAGCACCTGGCCCGCTACAGAGATATAACTCTGGGCGGATACTTTTCTCGTTTTGCTTGGATAGGTAGCTACGGCAGCTTGTGCACCACCAGGGCACAAGAGCACAAGTGAGCGTGAGAACCGGGGATGACCCGCATGAGGGACTCGGCCATGCCAATGCACACACAGCAGTCATGACGATTGGTGTCTGGGTGTGTCATGTTTCGAACTTTGACCATGCCACACTGTTCTCCATGTGTCTCGTGAGATGCTCTCAACGACCCCAACAAAAAGGAAAGGATAGATACGAAGGGTAGAGTCAAACCGCAAACGTAGAAAGGGGGGGGGGGGGGGGGGGGGCCCCCCACACGCCTGACTTGAGTGGAGGAGCCTATTTCTTGTTCTTGGAGAAGCACGGGTACCCCAGCTGGCCCGCCTGTTTCCTCGTGCTGGATGGATCATGGAATGATGAGTAGTGGGCGGAGGGGGTGTTTTCGAGTGCGGGAGAGACGGAGAGAATGAGAGCGGGTTTGGAACAACAAGACGACCACGACCATGAGGAATGGAGCTTGGAAAGACATGACAAGGAAATTCGGCATGGCTCACCTTGGTCGGCGCAGGTCATTGGTGCGATGCGTGCCGGTATTCCGCTCGGTTGGGGGGTGAAGCGTCAGCGGTGGAACCTCTCTAGGGATCCCGTCTTGGGCAGGTGGTAGGACGGCGGAGAGTCTGGGCAGCGGAACTTGGGGTTCGGACTCGAGCTTTCTAGGCGGATGACTGAGAGAGAGAGAGAGAGAGAGAGAGAGAGAGAGAGAGAAAAGAGGTTTGGGGGCTTCTGCGGCGAATAGCAGTAACGAAGTCAATGACGAAAGTCGAGGGGGAAGGGCCTCTCCACTGAACAAGCGCGCGGTAGAGGGGATTAAGCTGGGTTTTGCAGAAGAAGCAAAGCGTCGGGAGTCGAAGATGAAACGGTTTGCGGGGATGGGGGGAGAAGGGAAAAGCGGTAGGTTACAAGGTTCGTGAGGTTTGGCTTTGTAAGAAGAGTGTCCAAGTTGTCATGTGCGAGAGAAAGAGAAGACAGAACCGCGTGGCCGTCCGTCCGTGGATGCGGATGATGCAAATCAAGTTTCTACCCGTTAACGGCTGTTGGCGATCGTGGGCCGCGGCGACTGAAGGTTGTGGGGAGGAGTGATGACATCCGGTTTTGGTGTTCAAGGTGTTTCCTAGACGGCAATCGCGACCGCATGGGAGGGTAGGATCCATGCTGTTTATATCATGGACGGTTATTGCAGCACCACTCCGCACCTCACCGCACCTCATCGCCGCATCATGGTGCCTGCCTTGCATTACGAAAAGAATGCCAACCTGTGGTGAGGTGCGGCAAGAGCTAGCGATCCACGTACCTGCCTGCCTCACCCTAGGTACCTACCTTCCCAGGTATTTCGGTAGGTAGGTGCCGTCTTGGAAGCGCCCCGCCAGGTAAACCCCCAGGTCGGTCATATCCGTCCGTGCTTGCTGAGTGTACCTAAATCACCTATCCTAGGAGGTACGTCGATAGGTCCTTAGTACCTAGGTAGAGGAGGCGCTTGGCCCAACAGAGCAGAGACACGTTGGGTTTAGCGCTGTTCGACCCAGCCAGCCTTAGTTCGTCGCCCAAGCCCAGGATCCCATCAGATCGCAATATGGCAGATGGCTGGCAGGCAGGTGTCCGTGGACTCCGCTCTATGATAATCGACTGGTTTTTAGTTTGTTGTTTTACATACCGTAGTATATCCCATCATCCTCGACTCACAGACTCGGCCGGTTTCCGAAACCCAAAAAGAGAGGGAACGAAATAGTAAGAGAAAGAGAGAGAGAATGAAGAGAAAAACAGGGCCCGACGGTAAAGCATGATTCCGCTCCTGGCCCAAGCCAAACTTGTGACGACGGCCTGCTCGGCTCTTTGCTACTCATGTAACCAAGAAACCTGCCCAAACATTGCAACAATAGCCCCCCCTCCTTCCGGGATCTTCGTTGGGAGCTTTGTTGCGGTGGTCTCTTCACTCTCGAGGTTAGCCCAAAAACACCCCTTCCCCGCCCTTGGACCGCAACCGAGAGTATCCGGTCAATCCTCACCTCGTCTCCGACTCGACTTATTGGCGCCACCCGATGATCCAGCGATGCCAATCAAACGGCGCTGGGGGCTCGCTCGGTGTCTTTCGAGTGTCTCGCTGACGCTCCCCTCACTGGTCTGGCCCGGCGACCCTCTGACCGACTCGGATGAGACGCTCCAGCCTCATGACTTTGCTGACCGCCGCCGCCAGTCCCCCCGTTCTTGTTGTATAGTCAGTCCATGTTTGCCCTGGGCCTTGGCACAGACTCTCGACTGGTAGCTATGCCCCGGCTTAGCCCAGCCAGGAGGTCGATATACCTTAAAATTCAAATCTATGCTTAGACACTTCATTAATGGGTAAACCTGGACATAGTCCGAGTCGGGTTCCTCTCCTGACTAACCACTAGAACCATATTCTGATAGGCATTCCAGCGAAATGCACGTTATTTCCCTACTACCTTCCGTATTCGAGGCCTGAGACAGTATTCGTACGCCAGAGGGCCCAAGCACCGCAGAATGTGACGCTGTCAATGGAAATGACCCCATCGCTTGGGTGTCAGAAAGCTGCCCTGCGGTCTTCGAAATCCCCACTCGAAGCATTCTGCGCCTTCTTTCGGCAGCTGGAACTCCACTTTGCTGGAATGCCCCCGTACCAGCACCCACACCCCTGTCCCTGTCGCCCTGCCTCTTTCAGCAATCGGCAACTACAGCCTCTGACGGCGGAGGAAAGGAGACGAGAGCGGCGACGGTAGGTGGGGCCTCGCCGGAGGGCCCTGACGACCTGAATGGCGGATCCCACGGAACGCTGCGCCTTGTGCATGATTGGCCACTGCGTAACCACGCCACAGCAGAGAGTGGCATCATGTTTTTGGCCTTTTTGATTCGGCAAGTTATTGGCCCGCCAGTGATGCAGGCCCAGATCAGCCACAGCAGCGCCTTACGCGGCCTCCGATCTCTTGCTGGAAACAATCCTCGTCAATTGTGGGAAGACCCGTCGTCACCTGACACTGGGTCGCACTGGCAGGCACTGGGGAGAATGGAAGCCGACGGGGCGGCACCGGATGAATTTGAATCTCGCTTTGGGCAGGCGGCAGCTGATCGACTACCATGATGCGTCTTGAATCTTCCAGCAAAGAGCGCCGCCGCCCCCACGTCCTGTCTCCACCGGCCACGAATCCCGTCGCCGCTGCCGTCACCGCCCGTTCGCGAACCCGGTTTCTTTCATGTTTTGGTTTCTTTGTTCCGCTGCCGCTCGTTCAGGATCTTGATTTTATCCGTGCCGTCGTGGTAGGATCGAGATGATTGGCTGAACTAGAGGAAACCTGGGGGAAAGGAAGTCTGGCGTCCCCGACCCGCCAAAGGGCGCGCTCCTGCAGATGACCATTCGCTCACCACTTGAAGAATCCGCAGATCGTTGTCCGGAGCTGGGGCCGTATGCTTTGTTTGGGGAGGGGGGCTCTGACCCCACGATTCGATCCCGATTGACGGGCTCGACTGGCATGTTATTCAGCTCCCCAGTCTAGCTGTCTCGCAGTCAATGATCTGGCATTCCTCAGCCATGGCATTCCTGATTGCGTTCCTGATGCCAAATAACCTCTTGAGACACGTCAAATAACCTCTCTCTAGTCTTCTCCGTTGGAACTAGCCCAGTCTTTCATCAGCACGGTCTGGATCTCTCCTGGCACAGCATGGGAATTCGTTTGGCATCTCCTCTGGCACGCGCGTATCTCCAGAGCTCGAGTCCGACGGCCTGGACGCCATGAATCTGTAACGTTTCTAGATAGAAACACGATACCATAGAAGGCATCCAGGTATTAACTATCCTAGTAGCTAAGTTCACAGATAGCAATTAGACTTCAATCTTAATCGTAGAGGTCAAGAGTACCTTTTGAGACCGTAAGGTGCTATAAACTTGACGTTGATGTGCCTGTAACTGACTTGTCTAATTATCTCTCTTTAAACAAGATGTCAACGATGCATGCAGACGCGCTCCTCCAAATCTAAAATCCAGCCCCGGCCAACGTACATATACTGCTTGGATTTCTATCTGGAGGAGACGTATAAGCTGGACATAGTTGGGCTAGAGCCTGGCTGCTGACTAGCTACTGAGGATTGTGGATGTGTATGTTGGCTGGGTCTGGATTGTAGCTATGGAGAAGTGCGTCTGCATACATTATCGGCATCTTAACAATACGATGATATAGATCAAAACGACCCCCTGCCGATAGGAACCGAGCTCTATTGAAGTCTAAATTTGGACCGTACGGCGGAACATCCCGAGGTGGCATGGACTTCAGACACGACCCTGAGGCTCGGAACCCCGTCGCTCAGCCGCCCGCAAGCGTCTGGGATGAGACCGGCGTCGCGCGAACACAGGCCCCGAAAACGGCACCCTGTCGACGAGGCTTCCGTCGCCATGCTGCCCAATCTGTCCCGGCACCGCGGCCTCTTTCTCGAAAACCCTCAGGCGGTGAGGACAGGAAGCGCGCGTGTATGCACCCTTCGCAGAGTCGGTGGCCGCATCGTAGACGCTGTAGAGGGGTCGCCGGTCCCCCAAGCTCGTCAGATCCTCTGGCAAATCGCTTGAAAGCCGCAACGAGCCGCAGTCGTAGGCACTACGGCGCGCTGGGCCCTGAAACGGACGGTTCCTACGCGCCGGGCTTCTTTTGATCCGCCTTGATACCACCTATAGCAGCGTGTTTGTCCTCGTCATCCTTATTGTAAAACTCCCTTAATATTTCACTACAGTTAATTATATTCTAATCCGAATAGATCTTATATATAATTCTGCTTTTAGGCCTAAACCTGGCACAGTTTACTACAAAGTTTAATAAGGTGAATAGATAGATAGTAGTTGTTATCCTAACAGAATCCGTCCTTTTCCCTTTAGGTATAAGTTTAGATACTGGGATTAGAGGTGGCAGCACTAGAATTAGACAAGCCCTGGTGGCTGGCCCTGTGCTTTTGGTGCGCTCGGCGTCGTGATGGGGGGCTGATACAGTCTGTTGCCCTATGAGGCGGAGTTGTCGTGCTTGCAGATCCGCAGTCTTAGAGCCGTAGTGTTCGAAGAAGGTGATTGGTTTGGAGGTAGGAAAAAAAGAGAGGATGGGTTGGTGCTTAGGGATTGTGAACCAAGTTTTCTTGGTCCCAGAGGCTGGTCGTGGTGGTTGTGCTACCAGATTGCTAGGGGCAGATTGTGTATGGTCGAAAATGCTTGTATTCGCTAAGTGTCTATTGTAGTAGGGGGGTTCTGCTATATACTGTGTACCAGTTGGTGTGGCGTAGTGTGGCAAGCCCTTTGGTTTGAATACACCTTCGGTAATAATTGCAGAAGGGAGTCTGTCGTCCGCGCGGTAGAGAATTAAGGGCTTCTTAACGAAAGCCTTAGTAGAGAGTAGCTCTAGGCTGTAGGTAAAGCAACATCCCGTTATACTAGGTAGAGGGTTGAATACACCAAGAGAGAGAGAGAGAGAGAGAGAGAGAGAGAGAGGTGGTTGTGGTTGATTGCACGGCGAAGACCAGTTCTTCTTCGGGTTGAAGGTTGGACGAACCATCTCCTGTTGGCGAATCCCCTGGGTTGGTTGGTTCCCCTTACTCCTCGGGCTCCTAGGTGAAATTTCCGTACACCGTCCCGGCGTAGCTCGTGAGGGCATTCGTCGAGCCTGGCGTTTGTGCTCCACGCTGGGTTCTCTCCGGTAAGTGGGTCTTGGGGGGTACTCAACCTCCTCCAGACTTCTCTCCGCACTCATCATTCATGGCAGGTACTGTCTTGGTCTGGTGTCGTATGGCTTGCGTGTCGTTCCTGATGCTCTTGGTCAAGGTCCTGGGTTGCTGGAGTGGTAGTTCGTGTGAGAGTGGTTACAAGGGGATCCCAGTACTAAACAGATACCTGTTGGCAACTGCGTTTAAGCTGACTGCATCAAACTCTTCACGGCTTCAAGCATTCGTCTATCTGTTCAAGTTTCCAACTGCAAGTCTTTGGTTATGGCCCAACAATCACCTCGCCTGTATGTATACTGGTGAGCTTTGGTGCATTTTGCAACCTACACCTGTATAGGCGAATACCTGGCCCTTCATTGTTCGAAGGTGCTACTCTTCACTTCACCAACTTTGCAGGAGGTCTCAAGCAGAAAGTTTCGGCCTCTGAGAGGGGAGCCACTTTGTCAAGGGCGGGAGGTTAGAGGACTTGTGAGAACTACTGGATCGGACGATGTTGGTGAGTTCGTCACGATACAGCCTAAACTGCTCTGTCAAATCAGAGGAAGAGTTGGAATACGACTGCTATCAAGACTAACCCAATGGTAGAAACAAGTCGCGAGAAAACCAACTTGGTTCCCAAGGCAACGCCCTGAGATGCTTTGATCTAGCTGCAGTTTATCTACTTACCTCGAACATATCCTTTTGTTTCATCTCCTCAATCGGGGCGCGAAGGTTCTTCCAAGTATGTGGCACAGCCACAGCCTACTTGGAGACTGGCGTGGTCTCGCTGCTGCCACCGACATCGACACGGTAGCAATCGTCTTTATCGTTCCGTTACATGGCGAGGCAGGAAGGTCGGATAAAACTTTGCTGAAAGAACAATGATCTTGCGGATTGCAGAATACACATGACGCAATAGCATGCTCCATGCCATATCCATCGCTCGTTTCATAGCGAAGAGTGCTCCCGAAGAAGCCCTATTTACAGCTGTCTCGATGGACGGAACTTGACATAACGGTGGATTGGAGGAACTTTCCACAGCACACAATATTTGACGTCGATTTGTTTGATGACATATTTCATTAGATATATAAAAAAGAGGTTTGCCCTGTGGATGCAGGCGTGGTATCATGTGTCCGGTAAACACGAATTAATCCGACTCCGTTAATACATAAACACCGGTTCCTTCCCAAATACGCCTGTGCTAGATCAGAGGCACCTTCTCGTAAACGCGTCAAAAGAAAAAACATTAAAAGACTCTCAGGAGCAATTACTCGCCGGAGCGGGCTCGCGGCTCAACGCGTCTAGTTGCGGCTGCGCTGCCACCAGCGGCGACGGCGGTAGGCGGTGTGGGTGGCGGGAGGGGAGTAGGTGTCGACCTTGGCCCGCTGCTGGCGGCGCTTGTGCAAGCGGCCGCTGCAGCAGGTGAAGAAGACGATGACGGTGCCGAGGAGCAGGCAGATGGCGGCGGCCAGGAGGGTCCAGAGGGCAACGTCGTAGTGAGCGTAGCTGCCGTCGGCGACATTGTCGTCCCGGTTGATCTTGCGGCGGATGGTGGCGAGCATGACCCAGTCGCAGATGAGGACGACGACGGTGATGAGGAAGGCGGTGCCGGAGACGAGGGCGGCAAAGAGCGAGCCGAACATGCCGGCGCCGGCGGAGAGCACAAAGGCGATGAAGGAGACGCCGGCGGCGATGGGGTGGAGGATCATGACGCGGGTCAGGGCCTCGGCGGCGTCGGAGGACCAGCTGGAGTACTGCGTGGCATCGGCCTCGCCGATGATGTCGGCGGGCGAGTACCCGATGCTAGAGCGACTGCATTGGTCGGAGCCACTAGGAGATGGGTTAGCAAGCTGTTTGGGATTTGTTGTAGGCTAGACGACTTACTCTGCAGAGCCGCCAATGACACACCATCCGAAGGTGCCAAACGTGATCTCGCTGCCGGCGGAAGATTGACCCAGCTTCACGGTCAAGAGAGAGATGTTGTGCACCACTGGGGCAGAGATACTGGTGACAACGAGGAGGATCGTTGCCGCAAGGAGCAGGAAGCTCCCAAAGTGGTGGATGAAGCCGGTGACAGCCATGTTGGTGGATTGCTGGTGCCAAATGTGCCGAATGGCCGGTGTGTGGGAATTATATTAAGCTAAGCTGTATGGGACAAGTGGCGATAGGATACTGAAGTGATGAATGAACATGTTCTATAAAGGAAGGGAGAAGCCGTCCACATATAAGCACCGCCGTGTTACGACCCCTGAGCCCGGTCAAAAGAAACATAACCTCGCATGATTTGCTGTGTGATCTGTGACAGTAGAACGCTAGGCACACCATCGGGGGCCAAGAATCCCGTGTAAGTCAGGGTCCTGACGCGGCCCAACGGTTACGACGTCATTGATATGGGCCCGGCTCAGCTCCGCAGCGTATGTTTGTGGCTTTTGAAAGGGAGAACAGGTGGACTGGGCCCTTGCTTTGCGCAAGCAAGGCTTCTGGCCCCGACGGTTGGTCGGCTCGCCTAGCCTCTGCCCAATTTGTTTAATTTTCGAGAAAAGCTGGCGATGGCAACTGTAGGTGACAGAGAAACGTGGCACCGGGGGACCGTGACGTGACATATTGGTGTTGCAGCCGAGCTGATTGGCCCGTCGCTGGCGTCGGTGCCGATCCAGGGCATTGCGGGTTGCAAGTCTTCCCTGTTTTTGTGGCTCTGATATGACGCCACGCGATAAAGGGACCCTGGCCATGGTAAAGCAAGCTTCAACGTCAATGTTTGTCCAGCTGATTGCCGCACTGCCGGTTTCCAGCTGTTTCTTTGGCAGAAGCATCTGCAGCTCGTCGTCAGGAAAATGTTCAGCGTTGCATTGGCCGGCGAGGACCCCGAAAGACGTTTTCGTCATCATCTAGTGTACAGGCTTTCCGATTCTTGCAGGCTGATGTCGAGATGTCAACTGTTCGTCTCAGACGGTTCAGGGTCGCCATGTTATGTCAATGCACCGTCCAGCCCAGCGTTAGATTTAGCCATGCATCACGAAACATCAGAAGTTCCGTCCGATCATCTGCCCAATGAGAAGGCTTGTTTGGGCCTTCTGCCATCCCATCTCCCGAAAGAGCCTCCTACCAAATTATCCGCTTGAACGGGTGGCTCACTTCCGGAACGCTTAGCCCATGACGAAACGATTCGATTAAGAGGAACCTGAGGCTCTCGCTTTCCATTTGACTTTGGCTACCGGCAGCGGCTTCAAATCTCCGACGAGAGCTCGGAGTCCTTCGTCGCGCGGCACGGCGACCGTGAGCTATTTGGTCACCTATGTAACCAGCCAGGTTTTAAGCAACTCAACGCAAGCCTGATCCTAGTCAACGAACCCGAACCAGCGCCCTTGTTCTCCAGCTTCTGCCGCAGCCAGATGCGCTGACGATAGTATCCTTTCTTGGCAGTCTTATGCAATTGATCACCGTTCGAGATTGTTTCACAAACACAAGGAGGTAGGCATTGGCCAACTGACGCGTCTTCCAACATCTATAAGAGAGACCGTAAAACAAATGGATCGTTACGGCCTCGCGCGGCAGGACGCCGCCACACTCAACGAGCTCCATGTCCTTGTGGCGGGTTTATGCGAAGCGCCGACGCTGCTCATTGATCGTCAGCAGGCCGGTGGCTCCTAGGTGTAAATTGTGAAGATCTGGGAGCCTGGATGCTGCTGACCTGCAAATAAGAAACTGCACGTCGTAGGTTGCCCAGAAGAGTGCGACGAGCGCATCGGAGGCAGGCTTTCGGCCGACGCCAGCCCCCAGTCACCTCGGAGTAGCACTCCGTATCGCTCGACTGTCCACTCAGACTCTTAGAACCAACCCGATTTTTGGTACCGGCCAGTGAGGGTTATCGGTGTTGCGGCGATGCCATCCCGAAGCTTGGAGTCCAGGCCATTAGCACGAATGCTAATCGGTACGGCTCCTTGGCTTACAGAAGGACCTTGCAGACAGTGTACGAGACGCGGGTGAGCGCGCGGAGGTCGGCAATAGGGGCTGCTTGTACAGCGCTCGAGTGTAGTGCAAAGTGACCAATACAATCAGAGTTGTACCCCGTCGTCATGGAAGATCCGACCTCGGATGGCACCGTGACCATACGGCGCCGAGTTTGCGACGTCGAGGGTAGGTAGATGGGTAATTGCAATGGGACTGAAGCCGCCACAGTAGAGGGCCTCGTAGCCTTTCAAAAGCCAGTCCTACCAGGTCACTCGCTTTGTCGGCGGTGGAAAGCCGGCAATCGCTCTCTATCGCATTGATTCAAGCCCGATATTGCTGGTTGTGCTTCTTTCATTCTGACTTGTCTGCTTCTTGCCGAAGGTGGAACAACCCTTCCATGATGGCAGGCGCCTTGTCGATTTTCTCTCTGCGCTGTATACGATCGATAATGGCGCGCTTCTTGACGTTGATTGACTTGGTGCCGAGGAGGATCTCCTCCCAGAGCTGACCTTTGGCGGAGGCCTTAATCTGTCCGCCAGTCTCCCAGTCCGACAACCCATCGGCGGCGACGTCTTTAGGCAACGACTCCTTCAAGGTTGCTGACATGACTGTTTCGCGTCGGGGCTTGGGCCACGGGCCATGGAGAGGAGACGCCTTGATGGCGGCGGAGTGTATATAGGTCGGAGCCGGGAAGATGTACACCGTGAAGTCTTTTCTGTCCTCCGTGTGCGCGGCGGCCTCGGAATCACCGTGCTTTGTAGAGTTGACAAAGGGACCGGCCGAGGCCGAGCTCGTCAGAAACGTCTTGAGGGAACCGTTGGTTCGGGGCGTCGCAAGCTGGTATTGTAGCGGGCTGATCTTGGCGAGTTCCTTGACTTTCGCCTTGTCGCTGAGGACCGAGATGAAGGACGAGGGATGATTCTATATACAGAAGTACTTGAGTGAGCCGGAGAAGTAAACAGAATGGCAATGTGTCCCTCTATGCAACATACATCTAATTTCTTGAATACTTCGACTTTAGCGAACTTCTGCAGCGAGTGCAAGACAGCCCGTCGTTCGCTGAACTTTGTCGGCCTCGGTACGACCGTGACTTGTATTGTCCGCGAGGCCACCTTGTTGTGTAGGGCCTGCAGTACAGCGTGGCCGTTGGTCGACATGGTGGATGCGGTCGTTGATGTGATTACAATTGCATGTGAGGCATCGCAGAGTCCAGAAGCACAGTTCAATTGAAGCTCCGCAGAGTTGTCAAGCTCTCTAGTGGGTGGAGCTAAAGGCCGTGCGATAAATGGAATTGACGCACTCTGGCACAGTGATGACCACCGGGGGGGCCCCGCCATTTGGCGGGGAGGCAAACACTCCGCGACTTGGACTTCTAGAACAGCTTGGAATACCTACGCAGTGCTACGCCTCAAGTCTGTCAACTGTTCACTTCTCAAACTTCCGTCCATCACGAGTCTTTGACCTTACCGCAACCACCACAGTCCAACAAAGTAGTGCCCGACACCACCTGCACTTACCTACGACTCCTCAAAAGCAACGCACGCCACAGACACGTCAACGAACCCCAACGTCGCATCCCTCGACCGAAACCATGGCCGCCATCATCGACGCCGACGACGTGATGGAGCCCACCCTCCAGTCCATCCTCGACCAGAAGTCTCTGCGCTGGATCTTCGTCGGTGGTAAGGGTGGTGTCGGAAAGACGACCACCTCGTGCTCTCTCGCCATCCAGCTGGCCAAGGCCCGCAAGTCGGTCCTCCTTATCTCGACCGACCCGGCGCACAACCTGTCTGATGCCTTCAACCAAAAGTTCGGCAAGGAGGCCCGCCTCATTGAAGGCTTCACCAACCTCAGCGCCATGGAAATCGACCCCAACGGCAGTATGCAGGACCTGCTCGCGGGCCAGAACGAGGAGGTGGACGCCATGAGTGGCGGGCTCGGCGGGATGATGCAGGACCTCGCCTTTGCTGTACGTTTCCCCTTGCGACAATCCCGCTCTTCTGAGATCAGGAACTAACTGTGTCCCCGAACAGATCCCCGGTATCGATGAAGCCATGTCGTTCGCCGAGGTCCTCAAGCAAGTAAAGTCCATGTCCTACGAGACAATCATCTTCGACACCGCCCCGACGGGCCACACCCTCCGTTTCCTCTCCTTCCCCAGCGTCCTCGAGAAGGCCCTCGCCAAGGTCTCCCAGCTGAGCTCGCAATACGGGCCCCTCCTCAACGGCTTCCTCGGCTCGGGTGGCCAGCTTCCCAACGGCCAGAACCTCAACGAGATGATGGAGAAGCTCGAGACGCTGCGCGAGACCATCTCAGAGGTCAACACCCAGTTCAAGGACGAGAACCTGACGACTTTCGTCTGCGTCTGCATCCCCGAGTTCCTGTCGCTCTACGAGACGGAGCGCATGATCCAGGAGCTCGCCAACTACGGCATCGACACCCACAGCATCGTCGTCAACCAGCTGCTCTTCCCCAAAAAAGGCAGCAACTGCGATCAGTGCAACGCCCGCCGCAAGATGCAGAAGAAATATCTCGAGCAGATTGAGGAGCTGTACGACGAGTTCAACGTCGTGAAGATGCCGCTGCTGGTCGAGGAGGTCCGTGGCAAGGAGAAGCTGGAGAAGTTTAGTGAAATGCTCACGACGCCTTACGCCCCTCCCGAGATGGACGCATGAGCAACGCGTTCTGCGGGGCTTTGTGGGGCTGTTGGGGTGGTAAAAGAGCGCTGGTGTTGAGAGGGTCTAAAAAAAACACGATGAAACTTGTTTGTGGGCGGGATGGATGGGTGGCGTGGAGGCGTCATAGTCACAAATGGAGATAGAAATGCATTCACAAACGATTGATACCCGGTGATATGTGCAGGAGATTTTATTTGACCATCTCGGTGCGTGATTACATACAGAAAGCGGCCCACGCTGGAGCAAAAGTGTGTGAGAGGCACACACGTCTGGTGTCTCGTTATCCCGAAGTGCCTTGATGGCATATCAGCGGTGAATGAAGCCTGTTCCCTTTCCAGGCACAAATGAATTCACCCATACCCATAATGAACGCCTCAAGACTTGAAAAGAGTCTTGCCCAAATACCTCTTGGTTTTGTGAAGATTGTGTTGTGCCGTGTTCTTCCAGAACGGCAATGATGATGAGCCGTAATGTAATGCGTGTCGTCTACTGTTACAGTCGAGGGAGGAGTCATGGGCGTAGTGGCCGTCGGGTAGGCCAGGTATATTAACGTCAAGTGACGCAAGCTCAAAGCTCCCTGTAGTCACTGGGGCGTACGCGTTTCTGACGGTTCTGGTGGCGATGAGGGTTGACAGGTCTCCGGAAGTAGGCATCCTCGTCATTGCTCGGCTGCGTAAAATTGTGACGTTGTTGTTGTTGGTTGAACCCGCCCATGCCACCGCCATTTATACCACCGTTCATGCCGTTCATTGCGCCGTTCATACCGCCGTTCATTCCACCGTTCATCCCGCCATTCATACCGTTCATACCGCCGTTCATGTTTGCGTTGAAGTTGTTGTTGCCATACATGTTGTTGCCCATGTCGGGAAAGCCACCACCGTTCATGGGGTTGAAGCCGGGCATGCCCATCATGGGATTCATCATACCCATCATCGGCATTCCCATGTTCATGTTGCCCATGTTACCCATATTGGGCATGTTTGACATATTGGGCATTCCCATAAATGAGTTCATGGGGTTGAAGCCGGGCATGCCACCAAAGCCCATCATCGGGTTCATGGGCATGCCGTTCATGCCATTCATGCCGTTCATCATTGCTTGTTGTTCTTGTTGTTTTTGCATGGCCTTCGGGGCCTTGGGAATCCTCGGGTTCTCCATCAACTCATCAGCGGGACGCTTCTTTGTGTTGGACTCGACTGACGAGGCACGATCGGCAGGACCGGTCGGGGCGTTTGCTGGCGTGGCCGATGCTGACTTTGGCGTACCGTCATTCGCTGAAGAGGCTGCGGGAGCGGCGGCGGCGGCTGATGGTGACTTTTGGGGCGTGGGCGACTTTGAGGTTCCGTTCGCCGTCTCCGTTTTGGCCTCCTCTACTTTTTCCTTCGGGGACGAGGCCGCCGCCGCTGGCGAACCTGCGGCCGGGCTTTTTGTATCCGTCTTCTCCTTGAGGAACTCCTTCATCTTGTCGGTAGCCTCCTCATCGGCCTTCAGGTCGTCGATCAGGACACCTTCCGTAGAGCAGTTGGGGCAGATGAAGTCCGATTCGATGAGAGCATTGGTTATGCAATCATTGCAATACGTCTTCTGGCAGCACGGGGTCTTCATTGGTTCTATGAATATCTTCTTGTCGATGGGGCACTCGAGTCCCTTCTCCTGCAGCTCCTTGTCTCCCATAGCAATTGCCTTGGCAGCGGAGGCTGAAGACTTGGCCTTGGCCTGGAACTGTTCCCACGATGCCTTGTCAGGCTCGGCGATCACAAATTCTCCCTCAGCGTTGACCATAATGCCTGAAGGTCTCTTGGTCTCATCATCACCGCTTTGGGCAAGGGCGACCGACTTGTCGACCGTCCGCAAGAATGACCTCGGAATACCAGTCGTGCGTTTCACACGTGGACGGTTATCGAACTCTGGGTCATCGTTCGTTGGGCATAGCTGGATCCAGTGGCCCTTCTCTCCACAGCGGTAGCAGATATAACCATTGGGCGGGTCATGGTCAGGAACGTTAGCTGGCTTTTTGGAGCCTGGCTTAAACACTGGGGTTTGACTGTGCACAAGTTAGCTAGCAATAACTGACGTTACAACGAGGAAACTTACTGTGACATCTCTTCTTGCTGGGCCGACCACGACTCGGTCTGCGCCTGGAACATGGCGGCCATCTTCTCTTCTTCAGTCATCGCACTGTTCATCTGACTGATGGCGTTAGATGTTGCCTTGGCCGTGGCTGTCTTTGTTGTCTGCTCCTTGCGAGACGAGTTTTTAGCAGCGACGGGCATCTTGCCAGAGACATATCGAGCGCCGCGGCCTGCGCCAGGTTTGGCAGCTGGAAGGCGACGAGCGACAACTGTGGTCGATCTGGGGATAATCGTGGTATCGTCATCGTATTCTGTATGGTTGTTAGGATGAGACAACTGAAGCACGCAGAAAAATAGAGCTTACCTTCACTTCCATCCTCGGAGTAAATGGCCAGGTCAAAATCGGTGCCGTCGCCTAGGCCACTCTTCAAGATGATGTCGCGCTTCAACTCGAAGACGGAAATGCCGGTGCCATCAAACTCAACGCGCGTCGGCTCCTTCTGCGACTTGAACTTGAAGAAGACGGAGGACGCCATGGTTTCTCGTGTTTCGTGGTATGGTCACAATTGTAGACCCAAAGTAGACGTCGAGAGCAGTGATATGCGCAGTCAAGTTTTTGAAAGAGGCGATGGCGATGATGGAATCGCAAGCGACTACAAAATCGCAACGCTACCTTAAGGTGAGTAGAGAGTAACTTTGATGCTAGTTATTTTTTTCTTCTTGCTTTTTCTTTTGTGTAATCTCTCTTGCGTTCAGCACCTCTCAAGAGTAATGGAAATCAATTCTGATTTACTTGGAAGAACAAGGAAATAAGGGTTTTGGAGTGTAGAGAAAGAGTACAATGCCAAAGAGGCCGACACCGGTTGGAGAATAGGCAGCCCTTTGTGTGAATCCCTCCTTACATCCAAATCACCTCGACACCACGCGTACCATCAGTCAAGAAAGCCTCAGTTAGCCAAAGCAGTTTCCTGGTCAGTATTCCGTTCGATGCGAAAGCGATCGCTACTCGCTCTTGTATCCGGGAGAAGGTAAGCGTCGAGATGAGGGGAAATGGTCGCTGCTGAGCGGGCACTTGCGTCGCTTGTGGCGGCAGTCCTAGTTGTTTGGTCGCCTGCTCAGTAGTGGCAAAGAGAGTCGTACAGCCGTACAAAGAGCGAGTGATTCGAAGCAAGGCACGGCGTTGCGTTCGGGTAGTCAGAAATGAGGCGATGTGGTGGTTGAGATGTACTTGGGAGGAAAAAGAGGAGTAAGGCAAAGGGGGAGGAGAAGAGATATAGCCGGCTTTGGTTGCAGGCAGCGAGGTGCACTGGAACCCACCCGAGTCCTGCCACCTGATTCTGTAGCACAATTCTGGCCAGGCCCGCGTCTCCACTGCCTGCCAAGCCGGGTGGCACGTGAGCCACCGGAATTTCTAAGCATAAGTTCTTCCGTTTCTGCTACTTAAACTGGGCCTCGTAAGAGGCCGGCCCCCAAAGCTGAGTCATCCACAGAAGACAGTGTCGACTTTCCGTCTTCCGGCAAATCACGTGCAGTATCACGCAAAAGTGCTTTGGTCCTGTCCTAGCGTCTCCACGCCATTGTAACAAACAGGTTCCCTTCTTCCTGATACGCCGCTGCTTGCCGAAGCACGCATTGAGAAAACCCCGCCATTCCGAGTAGCAGTTGTGGGTAGGTAGGTGCATGTGGTGTGGTACTCTGGTCCCTCCCGGCGTAGCAGAAATCTGGTCAGCTCTATTGCGCCCGATGTAGAAGGTCCAGTCCGGCGTCATGCCCCGCACCTTATTGTTCAGAGGTTTGGCCCGCCCTCAAACGGCTAGAAAGTTTGTTCCTACATCTCCCAAACCCCTCCCGTGTTGGCAGTCGATATCTCATTCTCGCCGTCACTACCTCTCACCAACAATACAAGCCCACCAAGCTCGCAAAATGGCACCCCAACTTGACGGCTACTTCAAGCAGGTCGATGCCGACGCCGACCACTTCATCGAGCGCCTCCGGAAGGCTGTTGCAATCCCCTCCATCTCTGCCGATGTCGAGCGCCGCCCCGATGTCGTTAAGATGGGCGAGTGGCTCGCCGCCGAGTTGAAGGCCCTCGGTGCGTCTGTCGAGCTCCGAGCCCTCGGCGAGCAGCCCGACAAGCCTGGCCTGCAGCTGCCCCCCGTGGTCCTGGGAAGATACGGAAGCGACAAGAACAAGCGAACCATCCTGGTCTACGGCCACTACGATGTTCAGCCCGCCGAGAAGACCGACGGCTGGGCGACGGAGCCTTTCGAGCTTTCCGTCGATGACAAGGGCAGGATGTTTGGCCGTGGTGCCACCGATGACAAGGGACCCGTGCTTGGCTGGTTGAACGCCATCGAGGCTCACCAGAAGGCTGGAATCGACTTCCCCGTCAACCTTCTCATGTGCTTCGAGGGCATGGAGGAGTACGGCTCTGAGGGTCTTGACGACCTCATTAACGCCGAGGCCAAGAAGTACTTTGCTGACGCTGATGCCGTCTGCATTTCTGACAACTATTGGCTCGGAACGGAGAAGCCCTGCCTGACCTACGGTCTCCGTGGCTGCAACTACTACTCTGTCGAGATCTCGGGTCCCGGCGCTGACCTGCACAGCGGTGTCTTTGGCGGCACTGCCCAGGAGCCCATGACCGACTTGGTTCGTGTTCTTGGTTCTCTGGTTGATACCGACGGCAAGATCCAGATCCCTGGCATCATCGAGCAGGTTGCAGCTGTGACCAAGGACGAGGAGACACTCTACGACGGCATTTCCTTCACCATGGAGACTCTCCAGGAGGCCCTCGGCAGCAAGACCACCATCTTCGAGGACAAGAAGGCCACGCTCATGGCCAGATGGCGCTACCCCTCGCTCTCCGTCCACGGTATCGAGGGTGCTTTCTCTGCCCCTGGTGCAAAGACTGTTATTCCTGCCAAGGTTACCGGCAAATTCTCTATCCGCACCGTGCCCAACATGGAGATCGACGCCACCAACGAGGCTGTTTACAAGTACGTCAATGAGCAATTCGCAAAGCTCAAGAGCAAGAATACGATGAAGGTCTGGGCTCAGCACACCGGCAAGTGGTGGGTTGCGTCGCCCAAGCACTGGAACTTCTCTGCCGCTGCCAAGGCCACTGAGCGCGTCTGGGGCGTGCAGCCCGACTTCACACGTGAGGGTGGAAGGCATGTAATCAATTCCCCGTGCCCTACGTGCAGTTACTAACAAGAGTTTGTAGCATTCCCGTCACCCTGACTTTCGAGCAGGCCACTGGCAAGAACGTCCTTCTCCTGCCCATGGGTAGCTCCACCGACGGCGCCCACTCCATCAACGAGAAGCTGGATAAGCGCAACTACATTGAGGGCATCAAGCTCCTCGGCGCCTACCTGCACTACGTTGCTGAGGAGCCCACCGCATAAATGGATACTTGACCTTGGCGAGATCTCACAGCAATATCAACTAGGAACTGCGACTGGGGATATGTAGACAGAGTCAGGTGCTCTCTCACGTAGCCAATGGCGGTTGCGCTCGGCTTGTAAGCCGCTTATGCCAGCATGCTGCACGCGCAAACATAGCGCGGCAGTAGGCCCTTCAGCCGGCTCAGTTTATTGCAGAGTTGCCCCGAGTGTTTACTGCGGTGTTCACATCATAGGTCACGTAATCAAAATACCCAAACAAAATTCATATCGAACATGCTCCATTTGATTGATTCTAGATGCCCGGGGGGTACTTATATCGCGAGGTGTCATATTGAATGTTTGGCAGTCGTGTCATTATTAGTCATGTGCCTCATGTGCCTTGTGTGCCAAAGCCCAAAAATCCCAAGAACGCCGGATAAAAATGAAGCCAGAAATGGCTAGGGAGGGATATCTTGTGACATAAAGAGAGAGAGAGAGAGAGAAAGGGGGGGATGGGGAGGTATCGTAGCTTCCTCGAAACTCTACTAATTCTTCCTCGCCGTTGTCGCCACTCGGCGGCTCCGCCTCTTGGCGACGACCTCCGGGTCCCAGTTACCGGAGAACAGGTCCTCGAGATCGTCCTCATCCTCGGAATCGAACACGACCTCCACTTGCTCGCCGCCGTCCGGCTCGTCCCCCTTGCCGGCGGCTCCTGCGGACTCGGCATCGTCGCTCCAGCGCCCGCCGTCGTCTCCCACGTCGTCGCCTCCCTCTTCACACTCCTCTTTCTCCTCCTCCTCATCGTCACCCTCGGAGACGCCGTGGGGGTCCGCCGAGACATCCTCCCAGCTGCGGAAGGGCACAACGCGCTCAACCTCGAGGATGAACTTGCCGACCTTGTACTTCTGGCTGAGCTCCTTGGCGTCGACGTACTTCCAGCCCAGCTTGGCGTTGCAGAGAACGCAGGTGATATCGGCGACGACGTGCCAGCCCGTGACGAGCTGACGGTTCTCGCACTTGCCGATACGGACGTTGGCGAGGGTGCCGGGGCCAGCGGGTCCGTTGGCGGTCTTGGAGACGGGAGGGGCGCCGCCGGAGACGGGCGCAGACGGGGGAGGGGTCGACGCGACGAGGTAGGCGCGGCCGTAGCGGCCGGTGAAGCCCTTGCTTACGATCTGGGAGGAGAAGGCGACGTCGCAGGAGCAGGTCGAGCATCGGAGGGTGTCGGGGTGGACGCGCGCCAGGGAAGGGCGGGGTGGCCCGGGCCTCGCGGGCTTGTCCGTTGTAATGGAGGAGCTGCCCGTGGCTGTGGAGGCAGTGGTTATGGCGTCTCGGTACGACGGCGGCGGCAGCGGGGGGCTGCCTGGCGGGGTCGCGGTCTCGTCGGTCGTGGACGACGTCGGCGAGGAGCTCAGGGAGGGGACCTGACTCACGTCCGGGGTCGAGGGGGGCGGGCTTGAGGCGGAGGCCGGAGCCGAGGACGTGCGGCGACGGAAGGGGATGTTGAAGCTGGGGAGGAGGTAGGTCGGGAACGTGGGGCGGGAGACGACGATGTTGGGCGCCATCGCGATGGAATTCTTTTTATTTTTATTTTATAAGGGGGCTTTTCTGTCTTCGGAGCCCGATCCGAAAGGGCGTTCTTCCGTTTCTTTGTTGCGACAAAAAACAGCCCGCTCAGCCTATGCGCTACAGCGTTGGAGGGTTTGTTGGACGTGGGAGAGGGCGGCGGCGGCAGCGATCGTGGAGGGTCCGACCATGATTCTTCAACCGAGCAGAGATCTGGGTGTTGAAGAAAAGGAGCGGATGGGAACAGTGGGATGTAAGTGGGCAGAGGGTGTGACTGGACGGTTCAAGGGCGAGCAAGGGCGCGTTTCTCTTTGGGACGACAAGGCTAAGGGTTTTTGTTTCCTCCTTCTACAGAGAAAGAGAGAGAGAATTTGGCTTCTGCGCAGCTGGAGGAGGGGAGGCAGGCGGGGG
>JASUDE010000066.1:10330-31006 GCA_034509685.1 Colletotrichum cereale | reverse complement strand
GGGGGGCGTGGGAGGAGGGGAAGGTCATGTACGGGTTTGTGCCCCTTGTGATTGGAAGGAAAGGCTGAAAGGCGGCAGGAGAAGGAGAGAGAGAGTTGAGTGGGTGGAAGGGATGCGGCACGAGACAAGCGGACACGGCAGGTTGGAAGGGTCCTGACTAGACTTTGCACTTGGGGGAGGGGCCCAGGATTGCAAGGAAGGGTAAAGGTATCGAGGTAAGAGCGAGGGATAGAGTGTTGTCTTGGTGTAGCCGTTGCAAGGCAGGCGGCATGCCAGGTCAACATTTCGAACGTCACTTATTCCCTGGTCTTATCACCGTCCCGCTGGGCGATAACAACATAACCCCCCGGCCGCCTGTGTGTGTGTGTGTGTGTGTGTGTGTGTGTGTGTGTGTGTGAAGATATCTAAAAAGGTCTGGGCGGACGTTCGGACATGCGTGTATCAGATCGGGCTTTTGCCTACTACGACGCAGGGCCGGAACTTGCAGATAAGCATGTAAGAAAGGGACGGGAAGTGGTTGCGCTTGTACAGCCTCGTTTCTCGTCCTCCCTTCTTCTCCTGAAGCTGTCGGAGAGCGAGAGCGAGAGGATACGAGTGAAGAGCCGACCGCGTATTGGAACAGTACAGTCCGGTCTTCTCAGATGACACGACCTCCGGAGGTGCGGGGAGGTCTCATTCACGATCAGCAGTGCGACTTGAGAAGATGGTGCAAGGCCGTCGACGTACCGGCGTCCGCTGGTCAGTCGAGGTAAGGTACCTAGGGAGGTAGGTAGGTAGGTAGGTAGGTAGGTAGGCAGCACTTCCCCCACCTCTGGAAGCTACTGCTGACGTTATCGATAAGAAGGCGGGAAAAGGGTGGGGAAGGGCGGACAGCCTTTTGCGGTTGTGTGGTGTGTGGTGTGTCACTGGACCGACAAGCGTGGATGATCACCTCACTTGGCCACCGTCAGATGTGACCTCCAAACCCCTCCCAACGGTCGTCGGGAGGGGGTTCCACACCTCTTTCTGGGGAAGGGGAGGGGGGGGGGGGGGGGGGGGGGGGCGGGGGGCGTTGGAGACGGCATGGAGGCGAAAAAAAAAGCATGATGCGAGGGCGGGGAAAGAAAAGAAAGTCAACATGGTACAGGAGCTTCTGGAATGGGCGACGTTTTGTTTCGGAATTGCGAGGCTGTCGATGTTGTATGCGGGGGATCGAGGCTGTGTTCCCTTGGATAGTTCTCGAAGCTCGCTTTCGGGGTCGGAACTGGCATGGAGTTGCCTGCCCCGTCTGGCGAGAAGACAAGAGTGTTCCGGCCGTTCGCTCGGCGGGTTCGGTGAGCGAGGGAGATGATCCATCATACGGTCCGGCGTCGTGTTCGTGGCTGCTGACCGGGGCTATGGCGAGCGCCGACCTGGCCCGTCTCTCTTTCTAACTTCATAACTGCGCTCTTCTTACTTGTGCCATTCGCAAATCTTGGTCGGTTCGCCTCGTGGACTCGACAAAGATAGATGTCACAGTAGCTTGGCTATTCTTAGTCGGCGACGATGCATTAAATCAGACCATCGTCGACATGGGAGATATCTATGGATGCGACGTCGAAGAATTGCAAACGACGAGCGGACCCCTGGACGATGACTCGCAATCCAGGAATGGGGACCGCTGGGTAACAGGAATCGGTCAAGTGACCCGAACGGAAACACGGACCCCAACCCTGTATAGCCTCCCACTCTCCACCCACTACTATGGCACACGTCCTGGCTCTCCCATGGCATTCGAGGCCGAGAGCGCGGGAGTGGCCTCCGACGATGCCGCGGCGCCGAGGACGCACACGCTATCGGGTGGGCATCGCATCAACGGCCGAATTAGCTTTATTGTTATTACCAAAGTTGTACTGTACGCAACACAGCGGGAACGGCGGACGTCTGCGATATAAAGTATGACGAAGGGACGGTATGGCCAAGGGGCGGACGTCTCGAGATTGGGGATGGATTGCCCGGCCCTTGACGGCAAACCTTGGTTGGGCATCCTGGCGGTGCCAATCTCCTGTGCGGTTATCTGTCAACGATGCGATGATGGATGATGGATGATGGCTCTTGGCCCCGGGGTCCATTGGTCAGACTTTTCGGGACACGAGAGGCAACATATTACCGGTACATATCCGTACACTACGTGTACTCATTCTTGTGGATTCCACCATCAGACAATAAGGCAAACACTGTGATACTGTATGGCGCATCGTCGCGGACGAGACACACACACGCACACACACCGTTCCCATCCAAACAGGACGATCCAGACGCTGGGTTGGTGTTGGTGCTGGCGCATCTGAGTGGCTGGGCTGGGTTAAGAGCTGTCCACGTGCATGCGAGGTGCGTCCCACGGCCCTTGTTCCATTGGCAGGCGCGCGCCCGCAGCCAGCATAGCATGTCCAGAGTGCCAAGCGCCGCGCCGCCGGACCCGGATTGGGAGTGTCCACCCGACTTTTTGCTGAGCGTAGTAGTAGCAAGTCCACTTGGCTGGTGGGAGTTTGAATGGAGGAGGTCTCTGGTCGCAGTCAACCCATCTCACTGGCCCGGAGGTAATTGAGGCAGAATGATAGACGCATGGAGTTATCGGAGACTAGAGGCGGGGGAGTGTGAGATGTTCCAACAACGGGCCAGACATTTTGCGAATCTGGGCAGTGGGCAGAGAGCAGAGAGCAGAGAGCCAGGCCAACAATGCAATGCAGCCCAAGGGAAAACGTGCTCGACAGTGCGTGAGTGCGACATGGACAGCGCGCATTGCCCATGGGCTGGCTCCATCCAGCCGGTTTCGTAAGCCGAGGCCGGTCCCCCCGTTCGTTCCCCCTTTGGCGTTCGTTCCTCCAATTGCCGAGACCTCCAAGCGGGAAAAGGAAACAATGAGCAGGCTAGAATTCTTGTCCAAAACGCATCCGACAATGTTGTGATTCATGGCGGAAAGGAAGGGGGGACCCTGAGAATGGCAATTGAGTAGGTACCTACTATGTAGACTGCAGACATGCAGACGCCCAAGGATGAGTCGAGAGTTTCGTTTGACTGCACGAATAGGAAGTACAGTACAAATTCAGCTGGGTGGGTAGCCGACATGTGGAGGTGAGAGCAGCATTGCAGGCAGAAGTGTGCATTGTACGGATAGAAAGGAAGAAAGACATGGGTGCGCCGCGGGAAAAGAAGGGTGGAGAATTAGCCGTGGCTGAATATGACTGTTTTGAGTGGTCACCCCCAATCCACTGGTGGGCTTTTGTGGGTGGTGTGCGCTTCCTCTCCCCACCCTTGAGGCAAGCCCCTGCTGGACAGTGGTAGTCTTACAGCGTTTGGGTTGGGCTGTGGGCTGGGGGTTACGCTGCAGCTGCACACCGTAGTCCCCCTAAAGTTGGCTTCTCCGCCACACTAGACGTTTCCACACTTTCTGAGCAATTCGACTGTCCGTCCTGCTAGGTTTTTATTATTCACCGACCACCCGCGCGCTGACCCTTTTCTCGTCCCTTTTCCCCATCTCCCATCGCTTCACCGCTGATATATCTCGCCTTACCCGCAACAACCGCCGCCGTCTTCTTCAAGTAAACCAAAAAGAAACCCCAAGACGAAACACAATCATCCTCGTTCACGCTACCAATCACCAAATCAATCAATCATCATCGTCAGCCTCATTCATCACTGTAAACACAACGCAGATCCCCGAATCCACTCCACCTTCACCATCGTCGCTACCTCCATCCGCCTCACTTTTTCAAAAAAGGAAAACAAAGTCCGCCGCCAATCAACGCCCCCATCGACGAACGGTTCCGAATTCCCGAGAACCGACTCAATCCTCCAAGACCAATACAAACCACACAAGTCTAACAACCAACACCCGAGAAATCAATCGCAATGGCGCCCATGAATCAGCAGAGTAATTACTCCAGTAGTAATTATGGTGAGGCCATTGTCCGTCAGGCCAATGTCCTCGCCAGCTGCTACATTGTCGATTCCGCCGCGACTCTTCGCGGGCTCCACTACTGCACTACCGGGGCCGCAGGTATGTAGTAGCATTCTCCCACTACCCTTCCTCCTCGGCGTCCCATTCCACCTCACATGATCACCTATCTACCTACTCCTGCCCCCCCACGCGAGTCCATCTTCAGCCTCAATCTCGAGACACAACGCCGATCGCGCGGCTTGTCTCTCCATCCTCTCCATCCCCACTTTTCATGCATCTTTGCTGCCGAACCCGACACTCTGGAAACACTGAGAGACTAACGTGTGCTATCAACAGGGGCCGAGTGGTATTCCTGAGGTCCCCTCCTCAGGATTACCATCTCCTCCGTCAAGTCCCCCCCTCGCGGCTATCACGGCGTCCAACGAGCTCGCACTGCTTCCCAAGGCCAGCAGCAGCAAGCGTCGCGACGCCGTGCCAGGCAAGCGAATTAGCCGTCGAGGGGGGGCGGCGCTCTCGATCAGGGAAGAATGTGAAAGGTTCTTTTGCGAGTCCATGAGGGCTGTGTTCCGCGGTGAGACGGACACTGGCCCCCGTGGCTCCGGCCTGCATCAGGGTGTTTACAACAACAACAACAATGGCAGCACGAACGCAACAATGCTGCAGACTCCGCCGCCGGACGAGGACCTCGCCGTCCAGCCGCACTCCTTTGGGGGTCGGTGCGGGGCCGCGGACGGGAGCCCCATGGCGTCTTCCGCCCCGGCCCCGGCCACGGCCTGGTTGGAGGTGTGGGACTTTGCCGGCGGTGCGAGCTTCCGGGCCTTTGTGGCGGACGACGGGACCGAAAGGTCTCTCTTCGCCTTGTTTGACAGGAACGTCATTGGACGTGACCTGAAACCAGCGTATGTTTTTCTCCCTTTCTCGCTTTCCTGCCCTCCCTTCTTTCCCCGAGTGTTGTAACTGACATAACCTCCCCCAGGCTGATGGCGCTGATGGAGTTGGTCGACGGACCCCTCGACTGCCAGCACTTGGTCATCTGCGTCGACCGGGGCATCGAGCAGGAGGACGCGAAGTCGCTGATGAAGAGCCTACAGTGGGTCGGCTTTGAGCTGACGACGCTGGACCACTGGGCCCGCGACGTGGACGTGACGAGCGACCAGTGGCTGTTTATGAGCATGGAGATCTAGCAATACCCGGGCCTCGTCCGTCCGCGTTTTGTCTTGGGTTCTTTTGGGTTCATAAGCTAGGCAGTTTGGGAGTTTATCCTTTTTTTTTTTATGTCCGGCTTCCCGTGGGGTTCCCTCACTCCCCCGTTTATTCATCTACGGCTCACCTCTCTACTTTTGTCAGCCTTTTCGGCTTCCGTACCTCACGTACTTGACAGCAGGGGGGTTTTTTACATTTTCTCCGTTCTCTTCTTATGCGTTCTTTACTTCGTATGTGTACAGAAACAGCTCGGAACTGAGGGCACGACCAGCATGGAACAGGAGGGGAAAAGGAGGGGGCACCGTCACAAAAGCATCAAGCAGAAATGGGATCTCAGTCTCGTGTTTTTTTCATGGTATTTTCCTTTTCTTCATTTCTCTCCTGTACTTGTATTCGAGAGTCGAAAAACACCGTTGGCCGAGGGTCTGTTTTCCGCTCTCTGTGCTTCCTCATCCGGCCATGGAGTTCGTCATTGCCGGGGGGGAAACTTTTTCTTCAACTTGGATTACTTCATGAGATGGGTTTCTCAGGTTGTTTTCTCTCTTCTTTTTCTTCTTTTTCTTCCTTCACTTTGGGGGGTATCAGCAAGGGGAATGGTTTTGCAACAAGAGGTCCGGCTAGGAGATGTTGACGCATCCCACCTTCGTAGTCGGGCGTGTGCATGCGTCACGACTGGAACTCCAGGCTTTTTTTGTCCGTCACACTGCAATCAGAGAGTTTGAATCTTTTGAAGGAGAAAAAAATTGAGTCTTTTTTTAATGAAAAAAACTTTTCCCCAAGATGCCGTGCTCGTAAATTCGTATCCCTAGGTGTTTTTTTTGTTTTTTTTTTTTGTGAACATGTCCGGGTTTGATTCATCGTGCGGTGTGTGTGGGTGTGTATAGGTAAGTGCGTGGGTTTATATACTCTCTTCGAACTGCCTCACCTTGAGCCCCCTTTCGGCCAGGAAATCCTTGACCTGCTTCACCGTGTACTCGCCGCGGTGGAACATGCCGGCGCCCAACGCGGCGTCGGTCGTCGTCTTGGCAAACACCTCCTCAAAGTGCGCCGGGTGCCCGGCGCCGCTCGAGGCGACGACGGGGACCCGGACGGCCGCCTTGACCTGAGCGATGAGCTCGAGGTCGAAGCCGCTGTTGGTGCCGTCCTTGTCGATGCAGTTGAGGAGGATCTCGCCGGTGCCCATGGCCTCGACGGCCTGCGCGAGCTCGACGACGTCCATGTCGCGCGTCTCGCGACCGCCCTTGATCGTGCACGCGTACCAGCAGTACTCCTCGCCCTTGGGGCCCGGGACCGTCGTCCGGATGATGTTGTGCCGCGTCGCGTCGGGCTTGGGCACGTAGACGCGCTTGGGGTCCACGGAGACGACGACGGCCTGGTTGCCGTAGGCCTTGGAGATCTGCTCGATGGCCGTGTTGCCGAAGAGCTTGCGGCCGGCGCCGTAGTACTCCTCGGCCGCGAGCACGGCGTCGGAGCCGATTGAGACCTTGTCGGCGCCCGACTTGAAGTACATGGTGGCGATCTCGAGGGCCGAGACCTTTGTGCCGTCCGTGTCGACCGTGTCGCGGATGCCGCCGCCGACGGTCAGCGGCACGAAGACGGTCTCGGACGTGCGCCGGAGGATCTCGAGCATCGGCACGTCGGCCAGCGGGCAGTCGCGGAAGCTGGTGATGTTGAGGAAGGTAACCTCGTCGGCGCCCTGCTCGTAGTAGCGCCGCGCCATCTCGACGGGCTTGCCGAGGTTGCGCACGTTGTTGCCCTCGCCCTTGTCGCGCACGTCGTACTGGTCGCCCTTGGTCACGACGAGGTCGCCCTGGTCGTTGGTGCGCACATCGAGGCAGGCAATGACTCGGCGGGTCAGGCCGTCCTGGAAAGGGGCCGCTGCAGCAGCGGCGGCGGCGGCGGCGGACGCGACGACGGCGTCGCCTTCCGCGAGGGCCGCGGCGCCGGAGCCGTTGAGGAAGGCGCGGAGGCAGCGCAGGCCGGCGGCGCCCGACTTCTCTGGGTGGAACTGCGTCGCGAAGACGTTGCCCCGGGCGAGGGCGCCGACAAAGGTCTCGTCGCCGTAGGTGCCCGTCGCGACGGTCCAGCCCTGCGCCTCGAGGTCGCCGCGGGTGTAGGGGTACTTGAATGTGTGGACGTAGTAGTATTTGGAGTCCGGGCGGAGGCCGTAGAGGCTCGCGCCGCTCGTGTTGGCGCTGTTCCAGCCGATGTGGGGGACGGACTTGTCGGAGGACTCGAAGCGGTCGAGGCGGCCCTTTGCGACGCCGAGGCCGGGGACGTCGGGGTCCTCGGCGGAGCCCTCGAAGAGGGCCTGGAGGCCAACGCAGATGCCCATGAAGGGCTTGCCGGAGGCGATGTGGGCAGAGATGGCGGGGAGGAAGCCGGCCTGGGCGAGCTGGGAGAGACAGTGGCCGAAGTGGCCGACGCCGGGGAGGATCAGGCTCTGGGAGGGCAACAGGTGGTTAGCTTCGGACAATGATGTGCGAGGTGCCGATCTTCAATGGCATACTTCTGCCGAGGGAACATCTTCGGGTTTCCTAATCCACTCGACTTCGTAGCCGACCTTCTCGATGGCGTTCACCAAACTGCGAACATTGCCCGCGACATAGTCCAGCAGGTGGACCTTTGGCATGGTGGGCAGACTTGGCTCTCGATCGGTTGGGGTGACTGGGTATAAGTAGAACAGATGGACCGGAATGCAACTCGAGCCTTAGCACGAGTGGAATGCGCCTTTATAAGAGTCTTCGCTTGCCGGGGAATGGACGAGAATCATCTGTGAGTCAAAAAGATGTGAGATGCTAGTTCGTCGTCTCTCGGAGTCACTGAAGGGGAAATTTACTTGCGATAGCGGGGCAGAGGGGTTGTGAGTAACGCAACACTGTGATGTGAAGACCGTACGCCTTGCCCCGCATCGGACAGACGAGACCCCAAGACGCCCCCACCACCCTCCCCTGTCCAATTGCCCGTTGCCCTGTCGTAATCTGCTACCGAACTGGCTGGCTGGGGCAGCAGCTTCCTGGAACGGAACCAGAAATATGCTTCAATCAATTTGATCGAGCTTCTTTTAAAACTTTTCCATACTGCAACCACCCTTCCAAAGATGGGCATGGCAATTGAACCCCGAGCTCCTTGACGTATTTCACGACCTGCCTTGGGGTGGGCAATACTAAATCTGCATTTTACACCAAGCCGAACTCAATGAACGAGTTTCATCCTTTGGCCGGAGCCTTTTCCCACAGTTGTACGCGATAGCATGGCCACCAACGCGCCGACGTCCTCAGTTGCGCCGGTGGTGGCGGCGACCGCGCCTGCGGACGAGCCATCCAAAGCACCCACCAAGACCGATGATGGTGATGAATCGGATTGGGAGTACGAATACTCGACCACCGAGACCGAGGTAGGGCTGTCGTAACCAACGCGGCTCGAAGGAGCAATTGCTGACGCGCCCAGATATACTACCTGACTGTCGACCTCTCGATCCCCCAGCTCCTACGCCGAAAGCAAAATGCGCCGGTTTCTGGTCGCGGAGGATACCACTACAAACACTGGGCCGGTCCTCACCGAAAACCCGACGAGCCAAAACACCACCGCATTCTCTCGGAAGACGAGAACGATGACGAGCCCACGGCCGAGCCCGAAGAAGACGAAGAGATGGACCAAGGTCAGGTAGAAGCAAACTCAGACGGCTTCGACGCAGACTTTGAGTCTGACCCGGCGGCCGATATACAGATTCTGGACCTGCACTCGGACAAGCCCATGTTCGCATACAAGGGGAAAGTGTTCGAGGGGCAGTGGTCGCGCAACCTCGGCACGGAGGTCATATTCACAGAACACGACCCGGGAGACCCCATCCCCGCTCTACGACATCTCCCGGGCGGCGTGGACATGCTCGCGGCCAGCTGGTCGCGCATCAACACGACGGAGAGGCGGCTGGAGCCGAAGCATGAGGCGGCAGCCAAGGACGACCCCTTGAAGGAGATCAGGAGGCAACACGGGATCCATATTCCCATCACAGCAGACAAGACGGGCGAGCGAAAACGACAGACCAGGTTTCTGGAGAACCTCATGGCGCTGAAAGTCAAAAGGGGCGAAAAGGACGAAGTGACGGTGTACGCGCACGCGGCTCCGAAGCCGGTCAACGAGGGCACCAACAGTCGAAGGAAAAGGCGGAGACCGTTACTGGACGGCCAGCCAAATAAGCGCCGGGGCCGTGGGGGCGGCATCCGTGGGAGAGGTGGCCCGTCGGCGATGGAGGTCGGTTTCGAGAGCAAGGCAGAGCCAGGCGACTCAGCCGAGGCAGCGGCGCCTCGAGATGGAACCTTGTCTACGCCGACTCCAGCAACATGGGAAGACCTGGGTGGACGGGGCGAAACCGCAGACATGGTCGCGGGTCCGAACGATGAGGATGAAGGGAGCGAGGACGACACTGATGAATACGAAGATGGTGGGGACCTGGAATAGGCAGTCCAAGAATACCCCTCCAATCTGAAGACGAGGCGCATCTGATCGACTACACCACCCCGAGACTGATCTCGCGATCCCAGCCCAGCACCGGGTTGGCCAGTTAAGGCCCATAGATGCCACTTCTCGATAAGGCGATGCCTCGGATGGGGACGGTGAAACTGGATGACGACGTTACGAGGTTTGAGGGCCTTCCGTTGCCGGGTACTCCTGGGATGGCACATGGTCTTGGGGACAGACCTGCACGGAATCATGATGTGGTCAGGCTGGAGAGAGTCGGAGAAACTGTTGGATCGGCAGGAAACCTTTCAACAGCGCAGGGCTTGCAACGGTTGCGCCTACGTAGTATGTATCGGGTAGAAGCGTACTGACTGCCACAGTGTGGTGACCCCGAGGTTTGCACCGCCTCGGTTATCGATTCCTCATTAGAATGAGGGAAATATCCGGACATGAATTTAAAACAAAACAAAAAATGCTCAAAGAGAATGGAGGGACTTCCTCTGTCAGTTAGTTACATAATAGTTTGCGGATACCGGCACACGACGCTTAAGCGAAGTGTATACTGCGTATGCAAAGTCATCCGGCTGTGTCACTCTCGCCGCACACAGCCGCGCACCCACTGCCAGCTCACATGCGATCTAAATCACCCACTTAACCCACTACTGAATGGAGAGTACCGCTTGTGATGACCACAGGGATCGCCTGCCTGCTACGCTGTAGACGCTCCGCGACGGGTGCGCAACGAACGCGGGCCTGACAAGCCACAGGCCCGGCTCCGCCTCGTGGGAACCTGCAGGGTTATGGTTGGTCCCGCAGATCGGAATCCTTTGCATAAGGCCTTGCCGCATTCCTTGCCAAGCCGCGAGGGGAATAGGTATACATACTGCGTAGTACCTGCCACTTGGGTGACCGTCCCGTAGAGAATCATGTACCTGTACAATTCCGCCCCTCGGCCGCTGCATCGACGACATCCAGCTAGCGGGACGTCCATCTGCTCCCCCCCTCCAATCCCTATGATCCATCCCTCCCCACGCCCACTCCCGTCCGTCCCTGATTCCATTGTCGCTCTCTCACCGTCGCCCGCGCTAGGTTCCGTCCAAAATCCCAGCCCCAAAGCTTGCTGCAGCCCTTCTTTTTCCTCCTCGCCCTCTTCGTCGTTAAACTTTTACTCGACCAAGTCAACACAAAACACACCAAACACCGTCCAGGGGGCCTCAGCGTTCCGCCGACCATGCATATCCGCCCGCACCTCCCACCTCTGACGTCTCTGTAGCGGTTCACACTTGGTTATGCTGTACGAGACACCGCTGGCTTCTGCAAGACGTGCCGGCATCCCGAAGCCTCTCCGAGCCATCCTCACTGGGCCCCCGTAGCCACCAACACCATATTACCAGTCGACGCGGCCCAGTCTCGCCCCTTCGATTGCCCGTCCTTTTACGAAGCACATTATAGATTGCGAGGCCTAGAGCCAACACGACCACCGCGATGTATTATTACCTGCGCCGCATCACCACCCTCTTTGCCGTCCTGGCCTCCATCTCGTTCCTGGCGTGGTTCTTGCCTCGATACCTCAACCCGCACCCGCCGGACCCCGCTAAGCAGCGCGAGGACAGAAGATGGGTTGATAGCAGTCCCTACTGGCTTGACCGCCAGGCCTGTCGATGGCTGAGTCTTTGCGGTGTTCACCATCTCTCCTGGGACCCCGCCTTTCTCGTCCCTCACAACGACTCTGACGCGGGCGAGTTGCGCCTAGAGCTGAGGTCTCTCGACGGACGACACTCGGGCTGGGAGACAGCACCCAAGAAGAGGTCGCCGCGGGACGATAAGGAGGAGAGGCGGAAGATCCTGAAAGAAATCCCCGACTACGTTCTCGAGTATGCGCCGCTCGTACACCTCTACTCGGGTGAGAGCTTCTGGCCCTCCGACATTGCAGAACATATTCGACACATGACGCCCTACTTGGAAAAGGAGGCCTTGAACCGCTCTCTCGCTCTGTCGGACCTGCACGAACTCAACAAGGAGGACGGCATGGTCTACCTCACCAGCAATGACGACGTTGAGCAGAGACCCGAGTGGCTGCACAGCCACATTGCTATTCCCGAGCCCTGGGACGATGAGGGGGACGACGAGGGAAACGATGGCCATGACAACACAGATCGCCCGTCTGAGGACTTTGACCACCCACGACCTCCAACAGAAGATACTACGTGGTTCGACGTATCACGCGATCATCCTGTCAACCGCATTTCGGATCCTCGTCGCCTGGCTCCGCAATTTGCTCCCTCATCCGCTCGCACCGGCGGCATCCACCTCCGTCGCAGAGACCAGGACCAGAAGCCGATACCCGACACGCCAACGCACAAGCCCAACCAGGAAGGCTATTCCAAGGCTCCTGCCGTCCTCGTCCTCGTTGACAAGGGTTCGGGCATCGTCGACGCATTCTGGTTCTTCTTTTACTCGTATAATCTGGGTCAGACCGTCCTGACAATTCGGTTTGGCAACCACGTCGGTGACTGGGAGCACTGCATGATGCGCTTCGAGAACGGTGTGCCCCGTGGCATCTTCTTCTCCGAACACGAAGGCGGTCAGGCTTACACTTACAACGCCGTTGAGAAGCGGGGCCTCCGCCCCGTAATCTACTCCGCCGTTGGATCCCACGCTATGTACGCGCAGGCCGGCGACCACCCCTACGTGCTGCCCTTTGGCATGTTGAAGGACGTCACGGACAAGGGCCCTCTTTGGGACCCGGCGAAGAACGCCTACACATACTGGTACGACTACGCCCAGGATTTGGACGAGGACCTCGACCTCGACCTCGATGGCCAAGTCGACGTGGCTAGCGGCCACCGGAAGGATAACCCCGCCAGCCTAGATCCAACGGCTGAGAACCCCGACGCGCCAACGTCATGGTTCCATTACGCCGGCCCCTGGGGCGACAAGCTCTACAGTCTTGCCGACGTGCGCCAATGGCGGCTTTTTGCCCAGTATCATTACGTCTCTGGGCCGTTGGGTCCCAAGTTCAAGCGTCTTGATCGTGAAAAGCTCTGCGCTATCAGTCGCTGCCGGATTCTCGACAGCCTGAAGCCGGGACAAACGTGGTACAGTTAGACGCGCAATGGAGCTGATGTGCAATGTTTCAAAAGGAGAACCATGAAAAGGGGGACACGCACAGGAACTGCCCTACACTGACTACGACGTTCATCCCTTCTCCCTGCAAGAAACAAGCACTCGACGGCGCTCTTCCTATGACTACATGTAGATAACCTTTCTTCTGGCGCGAGGTGCGTGGGTGTCGGCTGAGACATTCGGGTATTGGAGTTTAGTGGTGCTTTCTTGGATTAGCCTGGGCTTGATACCCTCAAACCATATTTCCAACTAGACGACCTTTCAAAGTCCAGCTGCTGCTCCCACAGACATAACATATGTGATGTGATTTTTACTCTTGCAGACGCTTACAGCATAGATGGGTTGTCGCCTCTGATGGACAGGCTGCTGGTCGGTCTAGAGAAGGCAGGCCATTGAAGTAGACATTCCTTATATGCGGGCGTATTGTTCAAGTCAATTGATAGTGCTACTCGCCCTGAGTTTGCCGTAGTCACTGTCATGCTGTGTATGGTAGTATATAGAGCGGGGGGGTTCCATACTGGAATGCTCCTTGACGATGAGTAGTCCATTTGTCGTCGACGATGTTAGGGCCTCTGCAATGCTACGACACGGTTCACAACCCCTTTCAGCGGCGTTCCGACCAACCTTGAAATAGCTGTTGACATGAATCGTGTACTACATTGTAATGTCCTAGGCCGTGGCTTCTTCAATGGCCGCAGCAGGGCTCCCCCCCGGTTGTCGTCGACTAACTTCAAAACCCTAAACCAGTACAGCGTACAGGATATCCTCCCCCCCACCCCAAGTTTAATCGCCATTTGTTTAAAATCGAGGTTATTACAACTACTCGGCTGAAGAGTTCGTCATCTTACTCAAAGTGTCTGTACTCGAAAAACCAGAAAGATGCTTCAACTCGGCGCTTTACACGAGATCATCAGCCTGGACCTTTTCAGCCACCGAGGTAGGCAGCCAAGGGCTTATGCAACAGTCAGTTCCGTTTCCCAGCCAGTTTTGGTCAGAGTGTTGCAACGGAATCACCCGAGAGTAATTGTAGCAAATTTCATGTCCTTGAGCTATTGTTTTCACAGATGAGTGACTTGCCCACCTAGCTCCGCCGTCTCCGACGTAGGTCACTGGTTTCTTCATGTAATGGAGCGTAACCGAGGCCACCCTTGTGCCTTTCCGAACACGACTTCCGACTGGCTGTTCGCAAAGGGAGTCAAAATTCCGGGGGATTCAACGAGAAGACTCGGTTCAAGTGATCAGGAAGCATCATGGTTCATTCTTTGCTTTCAATTCTTACCGTGACGGTGTATTTGTGCGCAGAGCTTAGCACCTGCGTGAAACTAGCTGATCGAGGTCAAATCGAACTCCTTGTTGAAGACGAAAGCTCTACATCCAATCACTTGGTATTTGCTGTGTTCGACAGAACTCACCATGCAGATAGTGTCGATGCCATGGATAAAGCCGATAGAGATTCGTGAATCGTATATGGTTGTTTCTTGTCGGGTTCAACTCGTTCGCGCTGAAGATCATGTTATATATTGGATCTGTATCATGGCCTGGTCTGGTTCTCCTCATGTTGAAGTGCTGATAGGCGATGCAGTGAGTGCAAACACACAACTAGTCCGCTTTATGATGTTAGGGAGTTGTAGGCAACTCAACAATCTCGATAGATCCATGTGTCATAGAAACCAAGCAATCTCAATATGACATGTACGTGTTGGCCGATTCCTCTCGTCGACCCAGACTCCCGATCATGGTAAAGACCTGGTCCTGAGCCACCTATCAGCTGATTTGAAATTATCAAAGAGGCATACTAGCCGGTGTTTACAGGTGCAATATATGATCAGCCCTTTTATGTTTCGTCGGTTCCCTCGGACCGTCTCATGTTTACCAACATTGCAAAACCTACCACGGCCGTAATCCGAGACTGTTTTGGGCCATCTCACCGTCACCGCTCGAGTCCAAACCTTGCAAGTAGTTGTTTCGATGACCCAGTACCGCTCCGTTCTGCCAGCGAACTAGAACATTATGAGTCCGCCTCTAATTTCCGTTTTTCCCCTCCGATTCTGAGCACTGATAGGGAGACGTTGTAGGTTACGTCCCGGGCGGTGGTCGATTGCCGTCCCGTGGGGTGATCTGCAGTTATCCTTGCAGCGGGATTGAGCCCCCATGTCCAAGGTTTCCCGCAAGTCCGCCCAATGTCCGCAGACTTTCTGTGTGACGTTTACCTCGTATGACCTAATGTAAAAGTAAATGAGAGGCCCCGGAGTTTTAGATGTAGTCTCGGAGCAGACCATAATCTGACCCATCTTCCCCCGAATCTTCCTACCACATAGCTACTCCTGCCGACATCCAGCCATGGCTTCTCTTACAAACCCCGTTATCCCTAAAGGGTCACTCGTCCTGGTCACGGGCGTCAATGGTTACATCGGTTCGCATGTTGCAGACCAGTTTCTTCACTATGGCTATAACGTCCGCGGTGCCGTCCGTGACGTCATCAAGAGCAATTGGCTCTGCGACCTATTCGAGGGCAAGTACGGCAAGGGAAGATTTGAGCTCGTGGCAGTGCCGCACATGACTGCTGAAGGGGCATACGACGAGGTGGTAAAAGGTAGACTCCCGTTCAAGACGCGTGTCTCTTGAGGTGCGGATCCAGCGCTAACCATTTGGTAAATATAGGGGCGTCGGCCTTCATACACGTTGCCTCTGTTGTTCAGTTTGAGCCCAACCCAGACAAGGTTATCCCGATTGCCGTCGCGGGCTCGCTCAACGCCTTGAAAGCAGCTTACGCCGATCCTGGCGTCAAACGGTTTGTCTTGACTTCATCCTCGGCGGCGGCGCTCCCCGCAAGCCCCGAGGCCTACAAGCGACCTCATGTCATCACGCACGATTCTTGGAGTGCGGATGCCGTCGAATTAGCGCATGCCCCTCCACCGTACACGCCGGAGCGCGGCTTGATCGTCTACAGTGCCAGTAAAGTCGAATCCGAGAAGGCGATCTGGGATTATCACAAGGAACATCGAAACGCACGCCCGGAGCTGGTCGTCAACTCGGGTACCTTGATATTCCCAACCCTCTCATTCGTCGAAGGAGCAAACTGACTCTTTGTAGTTCTCCCGAACGCCAACTTTGGCAAGTGCCTCAACGTGACAAACCAGGGGTACCCCTCGAGTGCAGGATTCATTTCCGCCCTCTGGGAACGTGCCGAGATCCCAGAAGTCATCAAATCACCTCGTAAGAGCACCCACCGAGAACCATCGTCGCTGTACTGACTGACTGTTTTTGTTAGACTACTTTGTAGACGTGCAGGACACGGCTGTCCTCCATGTCGCGGCGGCAGTTCTTCCAGAGGTCCAAGACGAGCGCGTCTTTGCTTTTGCGGAGCCGTTCAACTGGGATAGAGTGCTGGCCATCCTGCGTCAGCAGAACCCTGATCATTCGTTCGGTGATGATTTCGAAGGCACCGAGTATCCGCATACCATTGAGCCCAGGGTCAGAGCAGAGAAGTTGCTGAAGAAGATGGGTCTTCCGGGGTGGACTTCCTTGGAAGACAGTCTCCTGAAGGGCACGGAGGACTTGCGCCAAGTCAAAGCCTAAATAAGATTGCAGACGAAACGATTCGGGTATTTTTCCGGGTATGAAATACTCGCGTCTATTGTACTACAACAAAACAGAATCTAGGCCACATATTTTCCTTTGTTCTTTGAGAGTATGACAGCGAGCGACCGGACAAGCAAAACACTGTAACGTAGCAGATAGTTATCCAAATTCAGTATGCCACTTTTCATCGGAGAGCATTTCGGCCCTGTTGGACCTTGGTGTAGCACTCAATTTCCTACCCTCGCATCCCGAAGCCGGTCCGGACCCGACGAGCCCCACTCCACTCATGGGCTGGCGACCTGCAGTCTCGACACTCTCCCGTGCCTACTTACCTGCACAGTATCACCCAACCTTTGGAAGGTCCACTGGAGTGAGACTAGTTGCGCAAAAGCAGCTGGGGCCATCCCATCCGTCCCGAGTGGCAGTGCGCATCTGCAGCATGTCAAAAGATCCGGATGCCGGTCAACCACCGAAACATTCCCGGATAGATGAACCAAACCTCTTTGGGGCGTCTTCCAAACAAAACAGCCCATGGCGGCATTTGCGCATCCATTCCGGAAGGTGATCGGTTCCTCCGGCCACCGGAACCATTTTATACTACCCCGACCCCACGGCCCCCGGGCTAAAAGGGAAAACAGGGAAAAAAGGGAGGGGGGAAGAAAAAAGAGGAGAAGAGGCACAAAAATAACACTTGACAAGCACCCTTCCCCCTTCCCCCCCCCTCCAACAAAGCCCATAGGCAACGACATGTGATTTCTAATCAACCCCTCCATCTTACCCCTCCATCGTCGGCTCTCCCGTGAACCCGCCCAGCACCAGAAGCAGAGCAGAGGCAAAAACCCGTGCGGAAAAAAAATTCGAAAAAAGGAGTCTGAGAAAAATCTCCAAACCTCTTCTCCCCCACACCCGAACCACCGCAGACGCCGGACCACATCCCCCGCGCCCTTCGCACCGGTGCAATCACCATACCCTATTCCGCATCTCTCACACACACTCTGTCTCTCTTCTTCCTCTTGCCATCCCTCCCGTCGCATTCTAGAACGCTCCTCTCGATAACGTCCAATCCCCCACCCCCCTCTTTCCAATATTGACGTGATCAAAACTTCATCAACGGAGCCCCTCCATTGGACAGACCGAAACCGAAATCCCCCCCACCACCGTAGCCGCCGCCGCCGCCGCCGTCGACGCCGGGCTGAGCCGCACGCTGCCTTTTTTCCCCCTACCTTAACCACTTTAAACTACAACGCAAGGACTTCCCATTCGACCGCCCAGCTATTGCGCGATTCCCAAACGTTGAAGAAACCCCACGCGACAGCGAAGCCCGCAACCGCACCAGTCCCACCTGTTCGCCTTGTTTTGCCTTGCACCCATCGCGAGCCCCCCCCACTCCCGGTCTGACGTCTTATCACATTCTTCCTTTTGCCCCCGCCTCCAAAAGGCACACACCCCTTACGAACCATAGAGATCGTCGTCGTGACTAGGAAGTCGGATGTGCTGAGGACATCGTCGACCGTCTACTCACCCTACCCGCCAACAACCCCGTCGGATAAACAGCCCTTCGCCACCGCTACATCGTCGTCATCGTCGCTGTTTCAGGAAATATTCCGAGGGCGCCATCTCCCGTCGTTTTACTTTATAGCTCCGTCATCGTTCCAAACGCCGATCGCCGGCAAAACCCGGCCGTAGCCGCAGCCGCAGCCACCCCAGCCTAGAACACCAGAGCAACTGCATCGCCAACCATGGGTCTCCTGCAAGTCGCCGCGCAAACTATCTTTTTGCTATCGTATGTTCCGAGCAACGTCCTAACACCTATCCTAGAGCCCTGGGAACTGCCCTAGACTGGCCCGATGCCAAGCAGCGCGCCGGACAGGTTCGGGAGTGGGGCATCAAGGTTTGAGGCCCTTTTCCACCTTGGTCGCGCTCCGGCCTAGGCTCGGCCGGCGTATTGACAAGTCCCGTGTGCTGATGCCGCCTCCTGTAGCAACTTCTAGAGATATGGAACAAAGCCAAGAGCAAGGAGCGCGATGCCTTGCTCTGGGGAGACGAGGTACGTGATGAATCCGTGCTATGGCTCACGGGGTGAATCATCTCATGATCCATGGCACCTGGCACCTCACATTCTCATGACCTGTGTTCTTCATGAGCTCCCGTTTTTTGACCAGTCTGACATAGGTTGAATACCTGGTGGTGACCTACTCAAAGGACGAGCCCAAGGTCCGCCTCTCACTCAGACAGGCCGAGATTCTCACAGCACTCGCCGAGAGCCCCGACCTCGCAAAGGAAGGGGGCTGCGTACCGGACCTGCAAGATGTTGCCAGGGAGAAATCGTGCGTCACTCCCTCTCTCCCTCTCTCTCCGTAGCGACCTCACTCGTCTATACCTGCACACATTTGCATGGCCTGCTTCACGAGGCCGGGAGCGTTCAAGGTCCACTCGACTGACACCATGCCAGAGCGGTGACCCTGCCCGTCTTCCACCCGGAGTTCGGCCGCTTCATGCTCGAGGCGACCCCCGGCAAGCCCTGGGGCATCGGCTTCAAGGAGCTCCTCGACGTCGAGCCTGACATGAAGCTCCGCCGCAAGATCGCAAAGGACCACATGCACCCCAACGAGTACCCCATCACCCTCACCACCTTCCCGCGCATCGGCTGCCCCGGCGACTTCACGGAGCCCTACTACCCGCCCTCCGGGCCCAAGCTCCGCTCCCAGTTCGTCCCGGACGAGATCGCCAACCCGCACATCCGCTTCCCGACCCTCGCCGCCAACATCCGCTGGCGCCGCGGCCGCAAGGTCCAGGTCAACGTCCCCGTCTTCCACGACCGCAACACCCCCAACCCCTGGCGGGACCCCACGGTCGACTACGACCTGCACAACTGGCCCGAGGACGACGACGTCCGCACGGGCGGCGCCGCCCCCGACAACTTCATCCACATGGACGCCATGGCCTTCGGCATGGGCAGCTGCTGCCTCCAGATCACCTTCCAGGCCAAGAACATCACCGAGGGCCGCAAGATGTACGACCAGCTCAGCCCGCTCGGCCCCATCCTGCTCGCCCTGACGGCCGCCACGCCCGTCTACAAGGGCTTCCTCGCCAACACCGATGTGCGGTGGAACCAGATCAGCCGCGCCGTGGACTGCAGGACGCCCGAGGAGCTCGGGGAGAAGGTGAGATATAGAAACAAACACACACACACACACACACACACACACACACACACACAAACATAAAGGCAACGGGGGCGCGAGAAGACACGGCTCCGTCATGGCAACCAACCCCTCCCCCTTTCCTGCGAGAGCGCGAGGCTGACTTGACCACGAAAACAAACTACAGCCCCTGAAGAACGACCGCTGGCGGATACCAAAGTCCCGCTACGCATCCAACTCGACCTACATCTCCACCGACCCGCGCCTGCGGCCCGAGTACTTGTACCCGGACCTCGTCATCGACGAGGACATCAAGGCCAGGCTCATGGAGGGCGGCATGGACGACCGCCTCGCCACCCACTTCGCCCACCTCTTCATCCGCGACCCCATTGTCGTGTTCGAGGAGGACCTCCGCGAGCTCGACCTCTCCAAGACGGACCACTTTGAGAACCTCCAGTCCACCAACTGGCAGCACATGCGCTTCAAGCCCCCGCCCGCCGACAACAGCATCGGCTGGCGCGTCGAGTTCCGCCCCATGGAGATCCAGCTGACCGACTTTGAGAACGCCGCCTTCTCCGTCTTCATGGTCCTCGTCACCCGCGCCATCCTCTCCTTCGACCTCAACTTCTACATCCCCATCACAAAGGTCGACGAGAACATGGAGCGCGCCCACGCCGTCGACGCCGTCCTCAAGGAGCGCTTCTTCTTCCGCCGGAACCCCTTCTCCAGCCGCCACCGCAGCAGCAACAACCCCGGCTTCGGCGACGAGTCGTCGAGGCCCGGCTCCCGGCCCGGCTCCGCCGTCCCGAGCCGCCCGCCCACCCCGGTCCTCCCCGTCGAGGACGAGTACGCCGAGATGACGGTCGACGACATCATCAACGGCAGCCCCGACGGCGAGTTCCCCGGCCTCATCCCCCTCGTCGAGAGCTACCTCGACGGCGTCAACGTCGATGTCCAGACCCGCTGCGAGCTCGACACCTACCTGCGCCTCATCAGCCAGCGCGCCAGCGGCAAGCTCGACACCGCCGCCCGCTGGCTGCGCAACTTCGTCGACGCCCACCCGGCCTACCGCCACGACAGCGTTGTCGGCGAGGACATCCAGAAGGACATCATCGCCGCCGTCATCGCCATCGGCGAGCGGGAGACGGCCGGCCAGGGCTTCGCCGGGCTCGACGTCCACGGCCTCTCCAGGCTGCTCGGGAACTTCCGACGCGGCTGCGGAGGCGGCTCCGCGTGAGGCGG